>JAVJIF010008380.1:0-191079 GCA_038442645.1 Agave tequilana
CGAAGAAGAAGAAATCGTGCTAGATCAAAATCTAGATCATGATATGACACCGTAGTTTGACTCGTGATCAATGTACATTTGTAAACAAACTGGTCATTGGAAGAAAGATTGTCCGAGCCGAAGAAGAAGAACAAAATGAAGGAGAAGTCAGGAAAACCATCAGAGGTGAATGTCGCCAAGTCAGGGAAATGAATCTGATTCTTGTGCTTTCTCACTCTCTATCACACCGTCAATATATTACTCAGATGCTTCAGAGTGGCTATTGGATACGGGGGCTATCTATCACATATGTTTCAGGAGGGAATAGTTCTCTAGTTTAAGAAGTTTGACACCGGCGTAGTAATCATGGGAAATGACGCTGCATGTCAGATGATTGGGATAGGTATCGTTCGAATCAAGATGTTCGATGGTGTGGTTAAAGATTTGACGGATGTGAGATATGTTCCTCAGATGAAGAAGAACATCATCTCAGTTAGAGTTGTGGAGTCAAAAGGGCTCAAGGTGCGTATCTTAAGGTCACAAAAGGGTCCTTGGTTGCGATGAAGGGGATTAGAGACAAGAACTTGTATTACTTGAAGGGTAGTGCAATCACAGGTTCTTGACTGCTTCATTGGTTTCAGATGAAGATGCTACTCAGTTATGACATATGAGACTTGGTCACGCAGGTGAAAAGTCTATGCAAGCCTTGACAAAGCAAGACTTTATAAAGGGTGTAAAGACCCTGCAAGTTGGAATTTGTGAGCACTATGTATTAGGAAAGAGGACCGAGGTGAAGTTTGGCGCCGCGATTCACCGTACAAAAAAAAAATTGATTATGTGCATACAGATATTTTGGGTCCCTCTAAGAATGCATCTCTTGGATGGAAACACAATTTTTCTCCGTTGTGGATGATTACACTAGCAGAATTGGGTGTACACATTGTCGCATAAAAGCAAAGTACTAGTTATCTTCGTGAAGTGGAGAAAGAGAATGGAGTTGCAAACTGGCACAGAAAGATAAAGATACTCAGGTCCGATAATGGAGAAGAGTACAAGAGTGATCTGTTTCTGCAGTTGTGCCGTGATGAAGGCATTGAGCGACACTTCACAGTTAGAGAAACTCCGCAACATAATGGGGTCACAAAAGATTTAACCGTACTTTTCTAGAGAAGATATGGTGCTTGTATCAAATAATGGACTGAACAAGTCTTTTTGGGTTGAAGCAATGACTTATGCGAGTCATCTTATAAATAGATTGCCATGATCTGCGATAGGAGGAAAGACTCTGATGGAAATGTGGTCGGGAAAAACTGTTACAGATTATGATATACTCCGTGTGTTTGATGTCCGACTTATTATCATGTTAGTGATGAGAAGTTAGAGCCACGAGCTAGAAAGACTGGTTTTTAGGGCTCAAAAGAGGAGTGTGATTGAAAAATTAAATTACCGTGTAACTTAGAGCTAATGGGTCGTGTCCATGAGAAAAGTGTGATGCAAGCCTTTCGGTGTTGTTGAGAAAAACAAGTTTTAATGTTTATATTTTTTAGAAGAAAAGAAGATAGAGAGTAGAGAAGTGATTTAAAGAAAAATGAAGATTTAGAATAGGTTTTGGAGAAGATGATTTTTTTAAAAAAAGACTTTGAAAGTGATTTGGCTGTGTTTTTAATAATGGAAAAGATTGGCTTACTAATCTTTGACTCGGCTCTAAATTCTATCTTGAAAGTTTAAATGCCTCAATGTAATTATAGGCAAAAGTTTAATATTACAATTAAAGAGAAGTTAAGTAAAATACATAAGATAGTTTTTTTTAGAAATTGAACTTTAATTTTGAAATCATTCTTTAAGTTGGAATATTAAACCATCAAGGCAATTAAGCAAGCATAGAATAAAAATAAGTTTTTTATAAGATTAATTTAAAGTTTAAGTTCAAAAATCAATCCCATCCTCATGTGCCTTCAAGAACATTGGCTAAAAGCATGGCTTAAATTAAGGCATGCAAATGATTCAACTGGGTCTTTTCATTAAAATTAACCAAGAATAGAATTAGAGAGGATAGATTAGTGAGCTCAGAAGAGGGAAATTAGCTACTCATAGCGATGAAATTACACCTAAAAGAATAAAAAGAAGGCATAAACATACTATCACAAAGATAAGGAATTGAAGAGTAGTCCATAATCTTTATTGATGTCACGTTCATTTTTTTTATTACAACACTCTTTCTCTCTCTCTCACTTTGTTTCTGGTCTAAACTAGAAAGCAATAAAAATTCTATCTATCAATAACTCTAACCTTAGGAATAAAGAAGAATTTTAATTCTAATTTTCTATGTGTTCTTCCTCTGCATTCTCTAGGTATTTATAAGAGGAAGCCTGGGTAGTGACTCATCAAAATACTGAATCATCAAAAGGTATAATCTCAGAATTTTAAAGTTGAACTGTGGATATGCTGAGAATATGCTGTTCTTCTCTTATTAATTGAAAATTTAATTGAATTCGGTTGCAGCTAGCTATCGCATTAATTGCTGAATATTACTCATCAAATGACTGAATTAGAAATAGTAGTCAACAGACAAATTGTAGCCCTTGAGTCTTCTTTCTGGAGCATCATCAGATTATTTCTATAACGAAATTTATGATTAAATTATTAAAAGATGTCCAGTCTGAATTCGAACTTTGACTGAATTGTAGACTTTTAAAGTTTCCTTCTGTGCCTCTATCTTGCCATGTAATCAAATAGTATATTCTCAGAATTTGAATTTAAATCCTGAATATAATAAGAATATTTTTTCTTCTTTACTTAGAGAATAATTGATTTTCAATTACAAATTTAATTGAATTTTTCTTTCAATCTCCAAATATGATTGCCTTAAATTTCTGAATTTATTGGGCTTTTTGGGCTCGTTGGGCTCTTTTCTTTCTTTCTCCTTTTTATAAAAGTCTGTATATCACTAAGCAAAAAAGAGGATAAATAGCAGAGTTTTATTGAAACTAAATATGAGAATGTGACAATAAATATGCAAAATTGATGAGTAACACACCCCCACACCTATCTTTTGCTCGCCCTTGACCAAAATAAATAAAAATAAAAACTAAACTAATCTAACTTAACTCACTTTTGTAGGAATTATGATTGCACTTAGCATGTGAAATAAACCATTAAACCTCTAAGCTAACCTAGAGGACGAGTTTTGTCTCGTGAGGATTTTCAGTGAATTGCACCCATAAAATACATAAAAGAAAGAAAAATAAAATGATAGTATTTTTGAAAATTAATTTTGAAAGAAAAATATTTGAATTGTTTTTGAAAAAATTAAGTAATCTATAAGTCTTAGGATTTCCAAACTATTCATTCCTATACATAGTCTTTATGCCAAAATTTATTATCAAATTAAATTACATTTCTCTTATAGTCATTATTTTACTCTAAGTCATATGCGCCTTTGTGATCGTGAATGTTTTGACTAAGGATCTTTAACTCCAACTCTTATGTCTTAATTTATTATTATTATTTTTATAATATTCTTAGTCTTATTAGGCTTTCTAATTTTTCATGTAACAAGCCTAAGGTCGGTGACTCCTAAATCGGACAATCTTAGGACACCGAGTGAGAAAATACCCCTCGGACTTAAAGACTCGAGAAAATAAAGCCACAAAACTAAGGATTTTTATTTAATGATATAAATATTTTTTTAGACGTGAATACTTATGCTTTATGAGGCACAATTAACTAGCTTAATCAGATGATTATATATATGCAATATTTTTTCTTTTTTTAATAAGGCACAAGAGTTTTTGTTTTGACTTCTAAGTGTGCAAGTGTATGAAAAATGCATATTTCAACAAGGTAAAAATCAAGATTAAATTTCTTTTTCAATTTTTCTCCTAACTTTAAAAATTAAACAAATAATTTTATTTTGACTAAGTATTAAGAAATCCTAATTATGATTTTCCTAATCCTTAAAATTAACTTAATTACTTAAAAAAATAAGTCAAAATATTGTTTCCTTTTTCAAAAAGTTTTTTAAAAAAAATTATGTTAGTATGTTAGTGAACCATCTCCCACACTTATCTCATGCATTATCCTCAATGTATGACTGAAATGCAAGAATGCATGAAATAAAATGTAAAAGAGGTACATACAAGACTCACTATAACTGATTCGACTAGCTAAAAAAATAAAAAGATGCACAAACTAAAAGAAAATATAACAAATATGTACAACACGACGTCTCCCCCATACCTAGATCTTTCTAGGTCTACTCCCTTGAGCTCGCTTCCCCTCATTCCAATGGGTTCTCTTCATTGGTGAAATTGGAGAAGTTAGTCTTTTGTTATCTTGGTATTCATCCTCTCCAATTTGTCCATCACTTTCCTTAGTCTCTTCCTACTCTTTTTCCTACTCCTGCTCCTTATAAATTGATCATCATCACACATCTCAATTGGATCATCCACAATATGAATATTTAGAAATCTGAGCTCATCCTTGAACATCACCTCAAAACTTGGGTCACCTATTTCCTCGGGAGGTGAGTAACTAACCAAACCATCTCTAATTGATTCATTTAAACATATAAGTTCATTTTTGAAGAGTTTTTCTAAGCTTTGGTTAATTCGAAGTTCTTGAGGGGTGTTGTCAAAAGATTGATCAGTGTAGGCTCATCAAAGGTGAAGATACTCAATTCAAGTTTTCTTTCTCAAATGGAACTCTAGATTTAAGATTATTAAAACAATTTTCCTCATCACTAAAGTCGCACTCATCCTTAAATAATTCATCAAGAAACAACGGCTCATCATCCATGCATATATCCTCACAATTGTGCTTAATATGCTCTATTTCCTTAGAATGATTGGACGAAATGTTTTGCTCCTCAGTCGATATATTTTCACAAACTTAAGAAACTTCATGCTCACATTTCACTTGAAGAAAAAGTTTATCATCATCAAAGTCACCCTCATAATATGATTCAACTTGCTCTACACGAGGTGTAAGTGTAGCAAAATAATCTCTAATCACTTTATCTAGAAAGTTAGGATAGTCATCAAACATGCACACTTCCTTAACAGGTTTCTCATATTCAAGCTCTTCAAATCAACTAAAGTGAAGCGATGGAGTGGACTCGAAGGGCATCTCGATGGAATGAATAGCCATATTGATGTGATCTAGAATCGACATGGGTCTCATAGTTGGATTTTATTCATTTTATTAAGATTGATGCGTTCTTAAGTTGACATGGCTCGTGTTGGTTTTGGATCAAGAACAGGTTGAGTAGAAAATGAATCCTTCTCTTGTTCACCAGCTAACTCACTTGCTATCATATCTAGGTGGCCCAAGTGTTGAACATTGTTACTAAGCATTTATTGTGAAGATTGCATGAAGTTTTTAAAAGTTTTCTCTCGTGTTGGCTGTGTGTCCTCATAGTTGTTATTAAATTCAAATTGTGGGGGTGATGGAATCATGGGAGACCAATTGAATTGAGAATTAGTATGTGATTGATCCAATGAAGAATCAGTATCATTCCAACACCCATATTCGAAATTTGATGGACGAGATTCGCTCGTAGGTCCTTGAGATGTGTGAAATTGATTTGCACCAAATCCTAACGAATGCCCTATCGAAGGACACTATTCTGAAAGATGAGATGAGTTATGGAGGGTAAGACGTAAAAGATGGGATAGGAAGTTGGATGTAATCACGAAATCTCGAAAGAGAGGTTGGTGGATGGAAAGGAGGGTTTGTCCTATATAATGAGTGTGGATAGGCCATAGGAAATTTTTTTTAATATTTATTATTTTTATAATTTTTGGTTGTGAATTATATTTTGTTAACCTATATGTACTGAGTCTCTCGACCCACACACACATGCAAATCAATAAAATCAATTTCACCAATCAAAAGAAGAAAATCAACCAAGCCTATTCTAAGGTAGACTTAAACCTAAACGACTCCTAACTAGTTAGATTGTCCACGGGAGGTATAATGCAGAATCTGACCAGAGGTTAATCGGCCAGATCAGGGCAAGATTGGTGAGAGGTATCCGTGCAAAAATTGACAGGCCTAATTAAGCCAAACCACCAGCCTTCGAGGTTTCGCCTCTCAATTCCTGACCTATGACACTGATTTGGCAAGAGTTAAATTCTAACACCTTCCCTCTTAAGATAACCTCCTAGTGAATCCGAGATGTCCCTAGGGCCAACGTCTATCTAATTTTAAGTTAGGCTAAGGTTGGTGAGTGCTTGGAGATGGTTCGTGAGCTATGGAGGGTAATGACTCCCCCATCTTATCAATTAATGGGTTACGCCCTTAAAATTGATTGTGCATGTATGCAAGTATAAAGCAAAAGTAACACTTAAAAGTAAGTAAATCACCCAAGAATGTGTCATAATCCAGATTGTCACGCCCTGCTTCTGAAAATACGCGGAAACAGAATCGCGACGAGAGTCGGCGACGTATATACGCGAGGAGAATACACCATGTATACACGCTAAGTCTAAAGTAACCTAAATAAGATATATAATCACCATTATAAATCAATATCACTGCAATATGACATATAAATATCTAACACACACGATATCATATGAATATAGAAAAAAATAATGACCGATAGCAATGTACAGAGAATCAAGAAAGCTACAGAAATAACAGAAATGAAAAGGAAGACAATAATACCGAAATAGGTAGAAAGAAACTCCAACTCCTCGCAACATGTCCAGTCTCATCGAACACCTGATCAATAACATGAAATATCCAGTATCTGAATGTGCAAATCCAAAGTCATCAAAAGTGACCTAATGAGTGTATAAGAAAAAGGGGAAGTGCTCATGCATATAAACAATGTGTACATAATGATAAACTGTAAATGAAAGATAACTGATAATTAATATCATGAAGAAAACTAGAAAAATAAATACTGGAATAAGACTAGAATAATATGTTGAACAATAATAAAGGCAGTCAGTACTAGAGTCAGATATCCAAATCCGGTCATGTATACAGTCAGGTGTCGTAATTTATATTTATGTATAGTCAGGCGATTACAGTGAGTCACAATACACTATGAACAGTTCATTATTATTTATTATGTCAGCGAACACCAATTGCCGCATGTAATAGATGCATCCCATACTACGCCTAGGTCCTATGTTATTGAAACTGATCGGTTGGAGACATTGTCCACGCTTTAGGAGGGTTCCGTACATACCTAGAACTATAGCCCAATCACCGACGCTGAACAAGCTCCAACCGCTAAGTAGTCAATAACAATAACAATATGAACAATACGGGATGTCAGTCATCCCCTGGAACCATGCAGTGGAACCGTATCTCGGTTGCGCAAACGGTATCCTAGGTCCACCCAAAATACAGGCGTTGTCTCCTTCATCAATTTTTTTAATCCCAGCGTATGTCGTCTATTTACATTATTATTTAAAGCAATCATTATCCATGTTGTTTCAATTACTGGAACGATATGGTAAAAGTAATAATATCAATGATGTACAATAACAATATGGACAATATTACCGTGTAAGCGGTAGAACAATAGAACAATGCATGTGTTATGGTCTGACAATATTTTTCCAGTAACTTTCAATAAGATGAATTAACACAATAACAAATTCAGATACTGCTCAATGGACCGTCTCATCTAAAACTGATCAACATCACATCTATCTGCACTAGGATATAATAGTAACTGATCCATCTACTTATACTCTCAATACAATCATCGTAAAACATCAAGTATAAATTCATATCAAAGTAATCCGGTACAGTAACCCACAAGTCCAATAAACAATCAATCAGTTCTCTCATCTTATCAATCTACTAAGATTTTCTATATTCGCAGTTTATTCCAATCTCAACATAATAAAATAAACACTCAGCTACCTCTAACCAATCATCACTATCTATTTGATACAATGTCATCAATCAACTCTCACTTCTATCAATCTCAATCACAGATCCAAACAACATAACAAATCTACTGCATATATGTAGATCCACTAGTTTAGGTAAATCCAATCTACACATATTCATCAATCTACTTTAGTCCTTAAGTCACCATAACTGAGATCACACAATAACTGCTATCAACTCTATATATATATATATATATATATATATATATATATATATATATATATATATATATATATATATATATATATATATATATATATATATATATATATAGAGAGAGAGAGAGAGAGAGAGAGAAATGTATATATATATATATATATATATATATATTATATATATATATATTTATATATATATATATATATATATATATACATTTCTCTCTCTCTCTCTCTCTCTATATATATATTATATATATATATATATATATAGAGAGAGAGAGAGAGAGAAATGTATATCAGCCTGCGGCTGAGAGAACTCTCTCAGCCTGCGGTGACGTGGCTCAATTTTGTCACCCCACTGACTTGCGGCCCACTTATAGGAAGATGTTAAATTACCAAATACCCCTTATGAAAAGCTACTCTTTCGGTAACTTTCCTTATTGTTTATTATTATTTGCCAAAAGGCAATTTTTGGATCGCATGTTGTCAGTCTTGGGTTATTGTTTATTATTATTTTTCCCCTTTTTTTGCCGCTCTTTATAGGATTTAGGTTATTGTTTATAAATTATTTTCCGCCTATTTCCTTACCTCTCTTTGTCAGATCTAGGTTCTCCTTTTCAGCCTGCGATAAAATTTTTTCTGAAAATATAAAATCTTTTCAGATCAATTTTTTCAGAAATGCGACCTATAACACATGTTTTAAAGTTTCAGAAATGCGACCGTTTTAATATTCGGTCGCAATCTTATTTGAAAATAATCCCCGGCTGTGAAATCTTTTTTTTGGTATGCGTCTTAGGTCGCAGTCTTTAGTAAGGAGTAATATAGATTTCTTAACATACGAATAACTGCGACTTATGTCGCAGTCTGTTTTAAGGAGTAATATAGATTTCTTCACATACGGATAACTGCGACTTAAGTCGCACGCTTTAATAAGGAGTAATATAGATTCCATCTCGTATGTGAAATATTTTTTTTTGACTGCGACTTAGTTCGCAGTCTTTAGTAAGAAGTAAAATAGATTTCTTCTCATACGGATAACTGCGACTTAAGTCGCAGTCTTAAGTAAGGAGTAATATAGATTTCTTCACATACGGATAACTGCGACTTAGGACGCAGTCTTTAATAAGGAGTAATATAGATTTCATCTCCTCATTATAGAAGGCCATGAAGATTGGGCCAAATGGGGTATTCTTGATCGCCTCGACAAAATGTGCCTGAATGTACTTTTTAAATTTCTTGATGAACTCGCACATAGATTTTAGGCTTGATCTCAGTGGACGAACCTTAATTTGTTGTTTACCTATAGATGAAGAAAAATAAAAAAGTTTAGACCAATGTTTATTTATAAATTATAAGTGAGTAAAAAGTATATTATTTTAATAAACTGCGACCAAGGTCGCAGTCATCTACAGTGCAAACATAATCTACTGCGACCCGGGTCGACACTGCGACCAAGGTTGCATTCATCTACAGTGCAAACACTAACTACTGCGACCCTGGTCTACACTACGACCAAAGTCGCATAAGACTACAGTGCGAACACAAATAAATGCTACCAGGGTATACACGACGACGAAGGTCGCATAAGTCTACAGTGCAAAAATAAACAACTGCGACCCAGGAATGATGAAACAAATATCGTTAAATACACTGCGACCATGGTCGCAAAACACTACATAAATATTGAAACAACTGCGACCCCATGTCTTCAGTATGTTAAAAAAAAGGAAGTTTCATATACTGCGACCAGCGTCGCATTCGTCAAATTTGAAAAGTCCAAAAAAAAAACATCCCGAGACACACAGATTTGAAAACAAAATTTTAACAACTGCGACCGAGGTCGACATAAAGTGTATGAAAATAATTAAATTTAAAAAAATATTATCAAGGTCGCATACATATAAATCACTTTTTCGAAAATACTGCGACAAACTAAAAATAAAACGAAATGAAAAAAACTTGAAAAAAAATACACCTTTATCTTTGTGTTACAAAATTTTAAATTTAAAAATTTATTCGTCATCTAAAGTTTCAAAATCTCTTTCTTATTTGGGAACATGGTCCAAAGATTTTTTAAAAAAAATAAAAAAGACTCAAACGGAAATAAATCTGGAAAAAATTTATAACAATTAAAATACCAAACCCTAAAATTTTTTGAAAAATATCTTTTTTCTATTACCTTTTTCGGCGGATGATTTCTTTGGCGCCATGTGTTGCAAATATATTTTTTAAAAAACGGATCAAATTTGTGAAACAAAAGAACTAATTGGATCAAAATGATCGGGTGAAATTTTAGAGATGAAAATTTTGAGAAAGACAACTTTTTTACATAAGGTAAAAAGATGTGACCGAGGGTATTTTCGGAAGATGCATTGTTGAGGTGACTGACATTAAATTGGGCGGGATTTTTCATCTTTTTGTCCGCCAAAATGTATGACAGGTATGTGGGCTAGTTCTTTTCAAAAATTCATTTTCCTTTAGGGCAAGTTCTAGTTGAGATTTAAGTGAGTCACGTTCACTAGCAATCTCTTCCTTCTCTTGCAAAGTCAATTCAAAACTTGAACACAAATCCTTCATTTCTTCTTTTAGTTCAAAGTTTTTCTTTTTCAAAAGATCATGTTTTCCCAAGAATTTTTCAAGCTTTGTAGCAAGTTCTACATTCAAGGTTTGTACTTCTAAACACCCATAGCAATAAGAACTAGAGCTATCATCTAGTTGAGATTCCGATTGTACCTCAAGGGAGTCATTCCCTTGGACCATGAGGCAATGCTCATCGGACTTGTCTTTCCTAGATCTCCTCATCCTATCGATAATCTTTGAAAGCTCGGGAGAAGTCATAATGCTCCAAACTGCAAAAGCCGAATCATAATGAGCAAACACATGTAATAAATCTTTATCAAGAGATGCTCTAAGTGTCTTAAGTGCAAGTGCATTGGCCTTTTTATGCTTGCTATCATTAGGGTAGGATTCCTTGGTAATGACTTGGTAAACTCTAGAGTCTAGGGCTTTCAAATGACTACTCATCTTGGCCTTCCAAATATCAAGTCTAGAAATATAAAACATAGGAGGGCTATCCATGAGTACAACTATATGTGTGCAAAATGCAAATGCAAATGAAGATTAGCAAACCAAGATATCACTCCTAGGTGGTTAAACCTAAATATCAAGAGCATAGGCTCTGATACCAATTGAAATCACATAGAGGGGGGGGTGAATAGGTGATAATGCTAATATAATGAACTAAATGCAGAATTTAAAACTAATTGCAACAACACACAAACAAGTATATGATATAGCAATATGAATAATGCACAAAGTAAGAAGAGAGAGAGAGAGAGTAAGAGTCAATGGATCAAGCGCAAACAACAAGATTTGTTTCGAGGTTCGAGCACCCAGCTTACATCCCCGCCTTCACCCAGAAGGATTTCGAATCCACTAGCTTGTCCACAAAGGACTCCCACACAAGGAACCTCCACCGAGGATTTGGGACAATACAATAACTAGGAGTACCCAACTCCTCTCTTTACAACCACAACCTCTCACTAGAGGCAAAGCACCAAGCCAACCAAAACAATCACCTCACAACTTGAGGGATAAGCACAAAGCTACACAAGGATCACCTCACAACTAGAGGGATGCAACCCACTTGCACAACCTCCTCAACACTATGAGGGAAAGGCACAAAGCCAAGCAAAAATAGGGTTTACAACTTGGTGATCAAAAGATCACAAACCAATCTCTTTTTCCCACAAACACAAAGACCCTATAGATAGGATAGAATAAAGCTCAAGTGTGAAAAAAAAAGTGTTTAAAACAAAGAAAAATCACTTGGGAAATCTCCACAAAGATATAGAATGATTGAACCAAAACAAATTCCCAAAAGGCTATTTTTCTTTGAAATATTAAAACACTTTTAAAACAATAAGATTGATCGTTTTAGAACAAAGAAACTCTTTTTAAAACTTGTATAAACACTAGAGAAAGCTCAGAAATTTCGTCCAAAAATTCTTAATGAAAACTGTCCACCAATGGGGTATTTATAGCCTCTTTAAAAATATAGCCGTTTACAGCTAAAACTGTCAGAAATGGCCTACCGGTCGACCGGCCAATGATAAAGACTTGAAAGGGCGGTGTGAAGTATAGCACGAGTATTATGTAAAAGAGAAAGGTTTAGAATCAACCTCGGTGCTTGTTTACTCCACAAATGTATGTAAGATGTTCAATGTACCTTTCTTATCTCCGCTATAGCATAGAGCTATACCGAGTCGGATCTCAGGGAGAGCTAGCGATAGAAGCTTTCACGATACTAGTGAGAAGAGGAAACGAGAACTCTTCTATGTTTCAAAAGAATAAAGAATCAAAAGAAAAACAAATAAAAGAAAGGATGGCTATGTTCATGGTGGAAATCGGGAGAAATCAAGATTGAGATGGATTTGAACTAACAACTAAAAAGAAAGTAAAATCAAGAAAACTTTGAATGAAAGAAATCCATGACTAGCTAACCTTAACTACCTTGCTAAACTAACTAAACTCCGTGATAGTGATGCGTGCCTCATGTTGATTCATCGGCATGTATTTGTCTTGCTTGTGGTCTAATTACTTTCCCACTTGGATGATGGGGATTCATTCTTGGACTTGTCTTGTAGCCTCCATAGATGGTCATCGGCCTACAAATGGACTTTCACTAATGGAATCAAAAGAGCTACACTCAAGTGATGCAAATGAAAAAACATACAACATTCACTAATGGGAGTAGTGAAGTTATACATCAAATAGCATATTGGTGCTTCCATCTCCATGTTCCATCAAGGCACTAGTTCGAAGACTAGGCTCCAAGTGAGGCACACATGAATCATATGGAGAATTACAACAAAATCTTGCCAAGAAATGAAAAGAAACCCATCGGAGAAGAGAAGACCATACAAATTGCAAGATGAAGTAAAGCAATCACACATGAGCTAGAAGTTAGCAAGGTAGTAGTTAGCTAGTTCATGGAGAAGGAATTAGCTACTACAAGCCATTACAAAAAGAAAACAAAGCATGAATAAATTGCTAGAAATTAACAAAGCAAGTAAAGTGAAAGAAAACAAACTAGAATCAAGCTCAAGTAGAGGATGGAGAATGGATCAATCCTTGTTGCTTCAAGTGTCACTCTTGATTACACAAGCTCTCTCTCTCACAATCACTCTCTTTTACAATGAAATCTAGGGAGGAAGAAGATCATAGAGAGAACTAAAAATCCTAAACAAAAACTATCAAAATACAAGTTTACACTAATCTCTCTCTCTCTTCTCTGATCAGTCTTAGCTCGCAGGTGATGATGCAGTATTTATAGCAGATTGGAGAAGCTTCTGGAGAGTAGGTTGTTGCCACAAAATCCGGGGATCTAACGGCCCTAGATTGCCGCGCCCACTTGCGTTCCCGCGGCAAGATCTGGGCCGTTGGTCCAGATCTTTCTGGTACAGGTCAGTTGGGAAGTGGTTATCCACGTGGACCACTTGGATTCTGAGTTTGTTGCGCGGATCTCTCTAGATCTGGATTTGATTTGGCTTTATCTTTAATCTTTTAATTAATCACCTTAATTAGTGGTAATTAAGTGATTATTTGAATATCTCTCCATTAATTGTGTACCTGCAAATAAGTAGAGAAGAGGATTAAAAATCACTTATTTATTTGTATTATGCATGGGGATTATGATATAAAATATGCAATATTGGATACTAATCAGCCAACGGTCGATTTTTGACCGCTGGCAGCTACCGGTCGACCGCCCGGTCGACCGTCCCCAGAACCAGAGAGCAACACTCTCTGGCCGGTCGACCGCTCGGTCGACCGGGAGCAACCCGAGAGTGGGTTGCTCACAGTCGGTCGACCGGTCGGTCGACCGCCGACTGACACGGCTACGTGCATAATCTTGTGCACGTTCGGTCGACCGCTACGGTCGACCGGCTCCTGGCCTGGTCGACCGTTACGGTCGACCGCCAGAGCCTGGCAGCCAAAATCTGGGACTGAAAAACATGTTCTTTTAAATTCTAAAAATACCCATAAATCTTCTAAAAATTCAAAAAAATAGTTTTCTCATTTTACATTGATATATAAACTTGTGTTAAAAATTTTAACACAAATTTCAAACATTTTGAACCATTTTTGTGTTATAGAACTTTTGCCAAAAACCAAAAACTGTATTTTGATTTTTTAATTGAAAATACGTTTTGTCCAAAACTCATCTAAGTACAAAAACATGATATTTAAACACTTTGAAGCAAGTTGCATATGGACATAAGTCCAATATACATGAAACATATATATATCCATGTTTTTTACTTTAATTCCAAAATTATGCTTTGTTAAAAATACCAAAACACTAAACTTATGAAATAGACTATCAAACTAAGTTTGTCTAAGAAGTTGAAGCATGCATGTATATAGAACAAATCTAATATATATTAAACCATGTAAACTTGTTTTGAATCTATCTATTCATGAAAACCAAGATCGGTTAAACCAATCAAAACGAAAACCAAAACGGAAACATGAAACGTGTGTATTGTGAACTTGAGCATATCATACTATTCTAATCTTTACAAATGGATCTAAACACAAAACTAAACTAGGTACCGATGTCTTCTTGTAGAGCGCCGTCGCCAAGCCGACTCGATCCAAAATTCCAAAACTCCGAGCTTGACTCCAACGAGTGCTATATATGATCTTGATGCTCAGGCTCTAGAAACAACATGTGAAAGCTTCCGGATCACGGAGTTTTGAAGCAATCACCAACTAATATCTTGATTAAAGATCTGAAACTAAACATCACAAGATAATTAGTAATCATAACTACATGAGTTAATCATCATCAAAACTAGAGTGGAAGGCCTCTGGGCCAACAATCTCCCCTTTTTGATGATGACAAAACTCATGGAGTTATATATGCATGGATTAAAGTTAAGCTTCAAGGAAGCTCCCCTTAACTCATGCATCAAGATAAACAAATAAGTATGCAATGAATGTTCATAAACATGTATGCATCAACATGCATAAAACACATAAATTTCTAAAACATGCTCTTGATACTAATTAAATAAAACAAGTACATTTTCAAAACAAGCTCTTGATACCAATTTGCAAAACAAGACTAATGAAGCTCTTGATATCAAAAATAAACATGTTCTTTAAATAATGCTTTTGATACCAATTGAACTTTAATAAAACATAAAACATGCATACAAAAACATGCATATAAACTACAAACTCAAATTCTTCTCCCCCTTTTTGTCAATCATCAAAAAAGGGGTAAAAGTAAAAACAAAATGTTCTCCCCCTTTTTGTTCAAAACAAAGAATCAATAAAGGGGTGACATAAAACATGATACAAATAAAAAATTGTCAATGAAGTGCATAAATGATATCAATTGAAATGAGTATAAAAATATTTTAAGGAATGCCTATATCAAATGATACCAATTGAAATAAAGGTAAACGAGGCATTGTAACAAATCTCAATTAAACATTCATATATCAATTGAAAACAAAAATCTTGATTTCAATTGATAAGTAAACAAATAACATACCAATTGTAAGAAAACAATTTTGATACCAATTGAAATTAAACATAATAAATTTTGAATTTCTAAACAAAAATTTTGATACCAATTGTAAATATTTTTCATTTTGAACATATGATACCAAATTGAAATTTTCAATCATAAAGTATGAGAGTGAAAATCAAATACCAATTGAAAGATGAAATACAAGTTTTCTCCCCCTTTATGAAATACCAAATGAAACAATGAATAAGCTTGTATATGGATACCAATTGAAAACTAGTCAATTGAAACAAGATAGTCATTATGAAACAAGCTTTATCATGATCAAAATTTGTGCTCTAAGATATATGAATATAATAAGCACAAATAAAAACATATATATGTATGAAAAATTAGATACCAATTGAAATTGATACTTTTTGAAGTGCAAACATACATATACAAAAAAAATATATGAGTATACAAAAATGCCAATATTGATACCAATTGAAAGAATCCAATGATACCAATTGAAACAACAATAATATCAAGTGTATACCTCATATAACCTACCACCCATTCATGTTCAAGTTTAAAATGATTTTCACTATAAAGCATACATGAGCATGATCTCCCATCCAACCGCTCGTTGAAGGTAGGGTTTTCAAAAAAATAGGTTTGAAAATATAGTTTGTTTGAAAATCTCTACCATATGAAGAATATCGCAACTAGTTATAGGTAAAGTTTTGTAAACTAGTACGAAATCCATCAAGTAAGGAATAAAATAAGGATATAATCCATAAAACACATGTAAATCACATAATCACCAACACTCAAAATCTATGAAGCATATATCATACTCATGAAACTAAAATCATGAGAAAACATGAATGATGTAAGTGTATAAGCATAATGTGAAAAACATAGTCATGGAGAAGGCAATCAAGCTCAATTTAAATTCCTTTAAACATGAAACATGAAAATCTAAAATTTTTCAATAAAACAAATTATACTTCAAGGCATATGTATGTTTTGTCAACACAAAAAGTATACATACATATCCCTAAACACAATTGAGTCTATATATAAAGATTTGCATGAAAAGCAAATGACTCAAGGGGTATACATGTACATCTTAAAGTTTGACAAAATAGACGTACACATGAAGTGAAAACACAAGATCATAAAACATAGCCAAAATGGTGATTACAAGTTAGAATGCATGAATCATCAAAACTAGACTATACTAGCACATCTAATGGGTACAAAAGAGCGTTCAAGTACAAACATATAATGATCTATTTGTGGCCCACAATATGTACAAGTATATATCCTAGTTTTAATGAAAAATAGATATCTAAACAAGTAATCAAATCATGTAGCATAAAACGGGACATAAATCATCATTACAAACATAAAACGATCATTATGTAAATCCACATGTTATTAGAACTATGATGAGCATAATAGCTAAACAAATGGTGAGAATACAATAAATGATCCATATAAACATGGGTGATCTTAAAGGCTATACATGCATGTCAATGGTCTAATAATCATGACATTTGACATACTAATCAAAAACATGCGGCATCAAAACAAAAATCATAAACATCCATATGATCATTATGTAGACGCATATGCATTAGATCTAGGGCATACATATTAGTTTAAAACAAAGTGAGAACACAAAGATAAGTCCATTTTAAACATGGGTGTCTCAAAATAACTAAATATGTATATCACTATTCTAATAAATATGGCATAGGCATAATGAACAATAAAACATGACATGCTATAAATCAATGACATGAAAAGCATGCGAATATAAACGGGAGTTAGAGATTGATACCAAAACCGATGAAGACACCTCTCTAGTTCTCCAAACCATGGTGGTCCTCTCCACCAAACTCCCCTTGAAAGTGATGCATCCAAATTATTTTCTTTAAGCACGGAACGCAACCACTTCAAGGCACCGCCACTCTCACGTGATGCGAGAGCCCACGCCTACATCAAATACCATAAGGGTGGTCTTTGGTACCCATTTTCTTTTGGGTCCATAGGGGTTAGTACCTTTCCTAACCCAAACAAAATTATTTGCTAAATTTTCATCATGTATACGATCATAGCAAAATCTAGCAAGGTGGCCCCTTCGTCCACAATGTGTACAAGTGTACACATGAGCATACATGTGGTGTTTGTGACCGTGATGAGCGTGTGTATGCCGTGGAGGGTGTGGATGCAAAGATGGAAATTGTTTCTTTCGAAACAAAGATTTCAAGCGTGTGTGATTAAAAGTACATTGGCTCAAAGTGGAGCCCAAACAATCAACACTTTTCAAGATTTCAAGCGTGTGTGATTCAAAGCACATTGGCTCAAAGTGGAGCCCAAACAATCAACACTTTTCTTCAAAATATTTATATTTATTTTCAATACTAGAAGATAAAGTAGAGCATGCAATAGATGTGCTTGGTGATGCTACACTAGCATGGCAAACATGTGAATCTATATCATTTTTCAAAGATTTATTTTTATTTAAAACTAAATCTAATTCTTTTGAAATAAATTCAATTTCATTTTTCAAAGAATGGTTATCTTTTAAAATAAAATCTAATTTTGAAGATAAAGCTTCATTGTTTTTCAAAACATCATCACAATCATTTTTGCTTTTCAAAAATTCATTTTCCTTTAGGGCAAGTTCTAGTTGAGATTTAAGTGAGTCACGTTCACTAGCAATCTCTTCCTTCTCTTGCAAAGTCAATTCAAAACTTGAACACAAATCCTTCATTTCTTCTTTTAGTTCAAAGTTTTTCTTTTTCAAAAGATCATGTTTTCTCAAGAATTTTTCAAGCTTTGTAGCAAGTTCTACATTCAAGGTTTGTACTTCTAAACACCCATAGCAATAAGAACTAGAGCTATCATCTAGTTGAGATTCTGATTGTACCTCAAGGGAGTCATTCCCTTGGACCATGAGGCAATGCTCATCGGACTTGTCTTTCCTAGATCTCCTCATCCTATCGATAATCTTTGAAAGCTCGGGAGAAGTCATAATGCTCCAAACTGCAAAAGCCGAATCATAGTGAGCAAACACATGTAATAAATCTTTATCAAGAGATGCTCTAAGTGTCTTAAGTGCAAGTGCATTGGCCTTTTTATGCTTGCTATCATTAGGGTAGGATTCCTTGGTAATGACTTGGTAAACTCTAGAGTCTAAGGCTTTCAAATGACTACTCATCTTGGCCTTCCAAATATCAAGTCTAGAAATATAAAACATAGGAGGGCTATCCATGAGTACAACTATATGTGTGCAAAATGCAAATGCAAATGAAGATTAGCAAACCAAAATATCACTCCTAGGTGGTTAAACCTAAATATCAAGAGCGTAGGCTCTGATACCAATTGAAATCACCTAGAGGGGGGGTGAATAGGTGATAATGCTAATCTAATGAACTAAATGCGGAATTTAAAACTAATTGCAACAACATACAAACAAGTATATGATATAACAATATGAATAATGCACAAAGTAAGAAGAGAGAGAGAGAGAGAGAGAGAGAGAGAGAGTAAGAGTCAATGGATCAAGCGCAAACAACAAGATTTGTTTCGAGGTTCGAGCACCCAGCTCTACATCCCCGCCTTCACCCAGAAGGATTTCGAATCCACTAGCTTGTCCACAAAGGACTCCCACACAGGGAACCTCCACCGAGAATTATGGGCAATACAATAACTAGGAGTACCCAACTCCTCACTTTACAACCACAACCTCTCACTAGAGGCAAAGCACCAAGCCAACCAAAACAATCACCTCACAACTTGAGGGATAAGCACAAAGCTACACAAGGATCACCTCACAACTAGAGGGATGCAACCCACTTGCACAACCTCCTCAACACTATGAGGGAAAGGCACAAAGCAAAGCAAAAATAGGGTTTACAACTTGGTGATCAAAAGATCACAAACCAATCTCTTTTTCCCACAAACACAAAGACCCTATAGATAGGATAGAATGAAGCTCAAGTGTGGAAAAAAGTTTTTAAAACAAAAAAAAAATCACTTGGGAAATCTCCACAAAGATATAGAATGATTGAACCAAAACAAATTCCCAAAAGACTATTTTTCTTTGAAATATTAAAACACTTTTAAAATAATAAGATTGATCTTTTTAGCACAAAGAAACTCTTTTAAAACTTGTATAAATACTAGAGAAAGCTCAGAAATTTCGTCCAAAAATTCTTAATGAAAACTGTCCACCAACGGGGTATTTATAGCCTCTTTAAAAATATAGTCGTTTGCAGCTAAAACTGCCAGAAATGGCCTATCGGTCGACCGGACGGTCGACAGGCCAACGGTCGATTTTTGACCGCTGGTAGCTACCGGTCAACCGCCCAGTCGACCGTCCCTAGAACCAGAGAGCAACACTCTCTAGCCGGTCGACCGCTCGGTCGACCGGGTCGACCGGGAGCAACCTGAGAGTGGGTTGCTCACAGTCGGTCGACCGGTCGGTCGACCGGCCGACTGACACGGCTACGTGCACAATCTTGTGCATGTCCGGTCGATCGCTGCGGTCGACCGGCTCCTGGCCTGGTCGACCGTTACGGTCGACCGCCAGAGCCTGGCAGCCAAAATCTGGGACTGAAAAACATGTTCTTTTAAATTCTAAAAATACCCATAAATCTTCTAAAAATTCACAAAAATAGTTTTCTCATTTTACTTTGATATATAAACTTGTGTTAAAAATTTTAACACAAATTTCAAACATTTTGAACCATTTTTGTGTTATAGAAATTTTGCCAAAACCAAAAACCGTATTTTCTAAAACTTAGATTTTTGAATTGAAAATACGTTTTGTCCAAAACTCATCTAAATACAAAAATATGATATTTAAACACTTTGAAGCAAGTTTCATATGGACATAAGTCCAATATAGATGAAATATATATATATATATATATATATATATATATATATATCCATGTTTTTGAATTTAATTCCAAAATTATGTTTTGTTAAAACTACCAAAACACTAAACTCATGAAATAGACTATCAAACTAAGTTTGTCTAAGAAGTTGAAGCATGCATGTATATAGAGTAAATCTAATATACATTAAACCATGTAAACTTGTTTTGAATCTATCTATTCATGAAAACCAAGATCGGTTAAACCAATCAAACCGAAAACCAAAACGGAAACATGAAACGTCTGTGTTGTGAACTTGAGCATATCATACTATTCTAATCTTTACAAATGGATCTAAACACAAAACTAAACTAGGTACCGATGTCTTCTTGTAGAGCGCCGTCGCCAAGCCGACTCGATCCAAAATTCCAAAACTCCGAGCTTGACTCCAACGAGTGCTATATATGATCTTGATGCTCGGGCTCTGGAAACAGCATGTGAAAGCTTCCGGATCACAGAGTTTTGAAGCAATCACCAACTAATATCTTGATTAAAGATCTGAAACTAAACATCACAAGATAATTAGTAATCATAACTACATGAGTTAATCATCATCAAAACTAGAGTGGAAGGCCTCTGGGCCAACATGGATATCAAGAGAACAAAGAGATGGATATCCTAAGGAGGACGATCAATTTTCAAGTGGACTCAATATCATCAAATGAATAGTATATATTTATACTGCACTATAAATATAACTTGTCTCAGGTCACCAATAAGAACTAGGTCCTCTTTGAGTAAACCTGGCTCTGATACCACAAAAACCTTATCACCCCTTGCTTCCCAAAATCTGCGAAAATGGAGTCGCGATAAGAGTCGGCTACATATATACACGAGAAGAATACCTAAACAAGCTATATAATTGATTGGCAAAAAGCATGCACAAAATTAAGTAAAGGAGTGATGGTTGATGTTACTGCTTTTGCGATTCTTTCGTACTAGCAAAGTGGCTATACAGGTCTATCCATAAGGAGGAAGAGAGATAGGAGCTTGATGTGGCTTTGTCACGCCCCGCTTCCCAAAATACGTGAAAACGGAGTCGCGACGAGAGTCAGCGACGCATATACGCGAGAAAAATATCTCACGTATACACGCTAAGCCTAGAGTAACCTGAACAAGTTATAAATCTCTATCATAAATCAGAATCACTGCAATAATACATATAAAGTATAACACAATGATAGCATATGAATAAGATTAAGAAATGTGACAGGATGCGATATATAAATAAAAGAGCAGGGATACCGATAATCAAAAGGGAGAGACTCCAGCTCCTCAAGGTAAATATGATCCTCTCCAAAACCTGATCAACAATAAATATCCCTGGATCTGGATATGCAGATCCAGGGAGTCAGAACTCCTAGTGAATGTATAAGAGAAAAAGGGAAGGACATGCGAATATAAATGTGAGCAAACTAGGAAACACATGCTGGAATAAAACATAAGTAACATATGAAACATGGATAGAAAATAATAAAGCCAACCAATACAAAATCAGATGTCCAATCGAGTGTCAGGTGTACAGTCAGTTCGTTTGTATTATTAGATGTTTACAATCAGTCAGTATCTCAAGTTCAGTTTACAATGTCAATGTAAAATTTCAGTTTGTTATTTATTATGTCAGCGAACACTAATTGTCATATGCAGTAGATGCATCCCATACTACGCCTACTACACGTGTAAATCAGGGTCCTAAGTTATTGAAACTGATTGGTTGGAGACATTGTCCATGCTTTAGGTGGGTCCCGTACAGACCCGGGACCACGGCCCAGATGCCTGGCGCTGAACCAGGCCCTACCGCCAGGTAGTCAATAACAGTAACAGTATTCACAGTATCACTGTGGAACAATAACTCACAGTAACACTGTAGAACAATAACAGATGGGATGTCAGTCATCCCCCGGAACCCTGCAGTGGAACCGTAAGTCGGCTGCGCAACCTGTATCCTAGGTCCACCCAAAATACAGACGCTGTCTCCTCCATCAATTTTCCCAATCCAGGTCTAAGTTGTTCAATTACTTTATTATTGGATTCAGTAAAAACAATCAATACTCATGTTACCTATAACACTGGGACGATGCGGTGACAGTAATAATAACAGTATAGTAACAGTCAATCAGTAATCGTATACACGGTGAACAATATCAGTTACAGTGAACAGTAATAATAACCGTGTATATGATGAACAATAGGACTGTACAGTGTTACGGTCAACGATACTTTCCCAGTAACTTTCAGTAACATTCTAAGATTATCACAATTAAGTCAGATACAAAATCAAGTCCACTTTAGAGTATAACAATACTAGGCCAAGCAACGATGAATTACTAATACATAAAATGACGTCAATAAATACTCATATCAACGAAATACATAAGGTGAACAATCATGATGTCATATGAAGTGACACGGGTAACCATACTGGTAAAATATGTCATATAATAACATGAACTGATACGAATAAAGACATGAACACTACTGGCAGCAGTAAATAAAGAAAAGACGTAAGAACAAAGACTCACGTGAAATGACGCGATTTTGGAACCGAATTGCCGTCCGGTCTTCACTGCACGAACTGGTACTGATATGCGGATCATTCCATGGATCAGTCTTCGAATCGCCTATGAATCGGATCCACAATGAGCATGAATCCGAATCGAGTCCGGATCTCCTGCAACGGTCCGGATCTCACCAAATAAATTTGAAACGCTGTACTACCCAATTATTGTAGCATGCATGACTGTAATACTTTACAAGATAAATAATTTATCTTTTCCCTGGTAATTGTTGTTGCATGTTTTCCTTCTTTCCATTCCATCCATACCCAAGCTAGCCATACTGGTTGGTGCCTTGGGCCTAGTTCAGATGCTCTTCGAAACAATACTCGAGCTAGGTTTGCAGACAAATGTTTGTATTCCAGCAAAGCAAGTGACTGAAGGTTGACATGATCCCTTGACAGCAAAGCAAATGATAAGAGATATGTTGCAGCTGGCCAAATCTTCAGAAGCTTCCTTCTTTTATCAATGTAGCCCAGAGTGGATTCAAATAACGCCCACACATGCCAAGCAAACCTGTTCATTGAACTAATTTGGACAGATCTCAGCATTGAAAATGATGGTGATGAACACCACAAGGAAAATTTTAAAAAAATAATGTGACATAATCATGGAATCATGCACTAGCACAAGAATGAGAATCTGCTGCAAAGTTTACATGGATGACACATGCACGTGTACGTACATACAAATATCATCGAGAGAGTGAAAACAACTCACACACAAATATTTATAGAGAGGAGGAGGTCTCATGCGCCACTTGCGGAAGGCATGCGATTGACTCCAGCGGCGGTCGTGGGTGACGATCTCGACTCTGCCAAGGGTCTCAGAAGAGGAGAGTGAAGGTTGCGGCATTGGTGGGGACGCAAGCGGAGCGCGGCAGAGAGAGGGGTGAAGGAGAACTCGAGCTCACCAGAGGGGGCTGCCATGGTGGCTCACGGCCTTGATGACGGAGGCCGAGGAGAGCTCCAACGTTGCGACAGAGGAGGTTCTTACCACGGCGGAGTTCGCCGGAGAGAGAGCGGATGCGGTGGATCATGGCGGAGCTCGTCGGAGTGGGAATCTCAGCCAAGAGAGGGGGATGAGCTCGGTCAGAGGCATGGGTTGGGGTGTGCTGCTACTATAGGTGAAAAGGGAAGGGGAGAAATAGATTTGTTATTTGGTTAGTGATTTGGTTAGGTGATGGTTAGGAGATAAAAAATTGGTTAGTTGGGATTTGATAGGAAACTATGATTTGAAATAGGATTGAATTTGATTTGTTAAGATTTTGATTTGATTTAGGGTAATGGGCTAGGATCATCAAGAGTTATAGGGTATGGATTAAGACAATGGGTATAGATAAAGGGTTATGGGTTAATGGGTTATAATCTAATGGGTATGGGTTGGATCATCAGTTATAGGGTAATAGGTTAAAGAGTTTGGATCTAATTGGTTGGTGGGCTTGAATCATGGGCTCAAAGGATGGCCAAGAGAAACATAGAAAATGCAAACAAAATATAAATAACTAAATATGGACAATAATAATAATACTAACAATAATAATAGTCACCAACAACTACATGTTAATATCCATTTAAATTAATTATTAATAACTATAGAAATCTATAACGAATTTATTATCAAAACCCACATAAAATAATAATACAAATCGTCTATACACATGTAAAAATTTATTATATGCATAAAAATCATGTATAATACGTTAGGTATATTATATTCTACCCACCTTATAAAAATTTCTTCCTCAATTTTTCAATAGGATAGGGAACTAAAAAGAATTTAAAATCAAAGGAGAAGACAAACAAGCTTCACGTCGCTTCTCTGCACATCATGAATCCATTACAATTTTGCTGCACTACTCTGATATATGCTACCAGCTTCAGCAAGGAGTAACCAATCTCAAGAGACAAAGTCAAGGAATAGAATCAGGAAGGAGGACAAGAAGCAAGATGAAAATTCAGATCACTCAAAAGAAGAGTAGAGATCAAGGATATCAAAAGATCAAAGATGACAATTTTCAAAGGAAGGACGGTCAAGTCCAAATGGACTGAATATCATAATGAATAGTATATGTATATTGCAGTGTAACTATGGCTCGTTTCAAGTTACCGGTAAGAACTAGGTCATCTTGCGAATATCAAAATTCAAAATTCAAAATCGCAAGTTGAAAACCTGGCTCTGATACCAAGAAAACTCTGTCACGCCTCGCTTCCCAAAATACGTGGAAACGGAGTCGCGACGAGAGTCGGCGGCGCATATACGCGAGAAAAATACCCCACGTATACACGCTAAGCCTAGAGTAACCTGAACAAGTTATAAATCTCTATTATAAATCAGAATCACTGCAATAATATATATAAAGTCTAACATAATGATAGCATATGAATAAGAATAAGAAATGTGACAGGATGCGATATATAAATAAAAGAGCAGGGATACCGTAATCAAAAGGGAGAGACTCCAGCTCCTCAAGATAAATATGATCCTCTCCAAAAATCTGATCAACAATAAATAGCCCTGGATCTGGATATGCAGATCCAGGGAGTCAGAACTCCTAGTGAACGTATAAGAGAAAAAGGGAAGGACATGCGAATATAAATGTGAGCAAACTAGGAAACACATATGCTGGAATAAAACATAAGTAACATATAAAACATGGATAGAAAATAATAAAGCCAACCAATACAAAATCAGATGTCCAATCGGGTGTCAGGTGTACAGTCAGTTCGTTTGTATTATTAGATGTTTACGATCAGTCAGTGTATCAAGTTCAGTCTACAATGTCAATGTAAGATTTTAGTTTGTTATTTATTATGTCAGCGAACACTAATTGTCACATGCAGTAGACGCATCCCATACTATGCCTACTACACGTGTAAATCAGGGTCCTAAGTTATTGAAACTGATTGGTTGGAGACATTGTCCATACATTAGGTAGGTCCTATACATACCCGGGACCACGGCCCAGATGCCTAACGCTGAACCAGGCCCTATCGCCAGGTAGTCAGTAACAGTAACAGTAACAGTAATCACAGTATCATTGTGGAACAATAACTCACAGTAACACTGTGGACAATAACAGATGGGATGTCAGTCATCCCCCGGAACCCTGCAGTGGAACCGTAAGTCGGCTGCGCAACCTGTATCCTAGGTCCACCCAAAATACAGACGCTGTCTCCTCCATCAATTTTCTCAATCCCGGTGTAAGTTGTTCAATTACTTTATTATTGGATTCAGTAAAAACAATCAATACTCATGTTGCCTATAACACTGGGACGATGCGGTGACAGTAACGATAACAGTACAGTAAGTCAATCAGTAATCGTATATACGGTGAACAATATCAGTAACAGTGAACAGTAACAATAACCGTGTATATGATGAACAATAGGACTATACAGTGTTACGGTCAACGATACTTTCCCAGTAACTTTTAGTAACATTCTAAGATTATCACAATTAAGTCAGATACAAAATCAAGTCCACTTTAGAGTATAACAATACTAGGCCAAGCAACGATGAATTACTAATATATAAAATGACGCCAATAAATACTCATATCAACGAAATACATAAGGTGTACAGTCATGATGTCATATGAAGTGACACGGGTAACCATACTGGTAAAATATGTCATATAATAAAATGAAATGATACGAATAAAGACATGAACACTACTGGCAACAGTAAATAATGAAAAGACGTGAGAACAAATACTCACGTGAAATGACGCGATTTTGGAACCGAATTGCCGTCTGGTCTTCACTGCACGAACTGGTACTGATATGCGGATCATTCCATGGATCGGTCTTCGAATCGCCTATGAATCTAATCCACAATGAGCACGAATCCGAATCGAGTCCGGATCTCCTGCAACGGTCCGGATCTCACCAAATGAATCTGAAACGCTGTACTACCCAATTATGGTAGCATGCATGACTGTAATACTTTACAAGATAAATAATTTATCTTTTCCCTGGTAATTGTTGTTGCATGTTTTCCTTCTTTCCATTCCATCCATCCCCAAGCTAGCCATACTGGTTGGTGCCTTGGGCCTAGTTCAGATGCTCTTCGAAACAATACTCGAGCTAGGTTTGCAGACAAATGTTTGTATTTCAACAAAGCAAGTGACTGAAGGATGACATGATCCCTTGACAGCAAAGCAAATGATAAGAGATATGTTGCAGCTGGCCAAATCTTCAGAATCTTCCTTCTTTTATCAATGTAGCCCAGAGTGGATTCAAATAACGCCCACACATGCCAAGCAAACCTGTTCATTGAACTAATTTGGGCAGTTCTCAGCATTGAAAATGATGGTGATGAACACCACAAGGAAAATTTTAAAAAAATAATGTGACATAATCATGGAATCATGCACTAGCACAAGAATGAGGATCTGCTGCAAAGTTTACATGGATGACACATATGCACGTGTATGTACATACAAATATCATCGAGAGAGTGAAAACAACTCACACACAAATATTTATAGAGAGGAGGAGGTCTCATTCGCCACGTGCGGAAGGCATGCGATTGACTCCAGCGGCGGTCGTGGGTGACGATCTCGACTCCGACAAGGGTCTCAGAGGAGGAGAGTGAAGGTTGCGGCATTGGTGGGGACGCAAGCGGAGCGCGGCAGAGAGAGGGGTGAAGGAGAACTCGAGCTCACCAGAGGGGGCTGCCATGGTGGCTCACGGCCTTGATGACGGAGGCCGAGGAGAGCTCCGACATTACGACAGAGGAGGTTCTTACCATGGCGGAGTTCGCCGGAGAGAGAGCGGATGCGGTGGATCATGGCGGAGCTCGTCGGAGTGGGAATCTCAGCCAAAAGAGGGGGATGAGCTCGGTCAGAGGCATGGGTTGGGGTGTGCTGCTACTGTAGGTGAAAAGGGAAGGGGAGAAATAGATTTGTTATTTGGTTAGTGATTTGGTTAGGAGATGGTTAGGAGATAAAGAATTGGTTAGTTAGGATTTGATAGGAAACTATGATTTGAAATAGGATTGAATTTGATTTGTTAAGATTTTGATTTAGGGTAATGGGTCTAGGATCATCAAGAGTTATAGGGTATGGATTGAGACAATAGGTATAGACAAAGGGTTATGGGTTAATGGGTTATAATCTAATGGGTATGGGTTGGATCATCAGTTATAGGGTAATGGGTTAAAGAGTTTGGATCTAATTGGTTGGTGGGCTTGAATCATGGGCTCAAAGGATGGCCAAGAGAAACATAGAAACATAGAAAAATGCAAACAATAATAATAATACTAACAATAATCATAGTCACCAACAACTACATGTTAATATCCATTTAAATTAATTATTAATAACTATAGAAATCTATAGCGAATTTATTATCAAAACCCACATAAAATAATAATACAAATCGTCTATACATGTAAAAATTTATTATATGCATAAAAATCATGTATAATACGTTAGGGATATTATAGGCTTCGTTGTTCAAAGTAAAGAAAAAGTTCTTTATTTCAAATAAAGAATTTGAAATGAAAAAAGTGTTTTTTAAAGAATTGTTGGATTTGGTTGATGTTTGTAAAGAAGACTTTGTTGGCCCAAAAGGTTACACTCTCCTTTTATACATGTTTTGATGATAACAAAACATATAAAAGCTATTTGGCACTAATAAAGATTCTAGAGTGAATTTCAGATTTGTACAAATCTTGATGGCTTTAAGCATGTTGCAAGGTTATTGGCGCTTAAAGCATATTGAAAGGTTGATGTCGCAAGAGGACTCTTTCATAGGAGAGGAGGCTCTAACTCGGCAACGCAGTTCAGAGACACCTTCCTATATAAACTTTATTTTTGTTAGTTTGTTAAAGAATGTTGAAGCTCAAATTCCCCACACACACACAAAATTGCATGTGTTTTCAAAAGATTATTTTTGTCTCTTGTGTAAAATACTTTAATAGACCTATTTCAAGTATTTGCAAACTCCGTTTATTGTATTTTACAAAGTCTTGACAAAAATCATTTTTGAAAATAAACTTATCTTTAAAAATATTTCCCTTTAAATTCTGTTTTGACCTGTTGCGGTCGACCGGCGGTCAACCGGCTCTATACAGGTCAGAACGGTCGACCGAGCGGTCGACCGCAGTTCTGACCGTTGGGTGCTGCATGTGTGCACGTTATCCGGTCGATCGGACCCTAGTCGGGCGACCGGGCGGTCGACCGACTGACTGCACCCAACTCTCTGTTTGGGATGGTCGACCGGGCGGTCGATCGGGGCCTGCCAAGGGTCAAAAGTTTTTGAAAATCGGTCGACCGGCCGGTCGACCGTGAGTGTATTATCAGCCAAACGGCTAGTTTTTGAAACATGTTTTAAAACGTGTTTTTATTCTCCAAACGAGCTTTAAGGCTGGTTTTGAGTCTTATCTTTCCTGATTAGTCAAAATTATTGTTTAGCCTTTAATCCCTACCTATATCCTATAAATAGGGGTGGATGGGGTTGAGGAGAGACACAACAACATTTGCAAAAGAAATCAAAACTTGAGTATTCTTGAAAGAAGTTTTTATTCTCAGTTTTTGTGTTCTAATCTCTGATTTTTCTCTAATGTTTTTGAATCAAAACTCTCTTCTACTTTGTTTTATTTTTCACTTACAAACCTTGAGCTTCAATCCTATACATTATTCTCTTTTGTAAAGAAAAGTTTTTCAAAAGAGAGTTTGTTGTCTTTTGATCACCAAGTGATTATTGTATTTGTGGCTCCACTACATCTGGACTAAAGGAGTGTGATTGAGGAGTTGGGTACTCCCTAGTGGTTGTAATCCTTTGTAGAATTTCTAGTGGATCGGAAATCCTTCTGGGTGAAGGCGGGGACGTAGAGCGGGATGCTCGAACCTCGAAACAAATCTCTGTGTTTGCGATTGGTTTACTTGTGTTATTTACTTGCTTTTTATTCATTCTTATATTGTCGATCTATACTCTTACAACAAGATTGCATTGCGCACCTCAAACTCTTATTTAGAGAAATCACGAGGAAGGAGTTCAGAGCCCTTCATGGGGTATTCGGCTTCTAATCTTACTTTGAGTGATTGTTGCATTATCTCATTTTTAATTTGTTCATTGATTAGCATAATCACCTATTCACCCCCCTCTAGGTGATTTCAATTGGTATCAGAGCTAGGACTCTAGTTTTTGGCTTCACATCCTTAGAGAGATCCTATAAATTGCTAATCATTATTTTCATATATTCATTCATACACTAGTAAAGATGGCCGACAATATTAAGACCCCTCCCAAATTTGATGGCCTCAACTTTCCCATATGGAAAGTTAGGATGAACATTTTTCTACGATCCCTAGGTAGCCTAGTTGCTATATCTTTGACCAAGCCTTTTAGTAAACCCGAAAGTGAGGAGGACACTTGGTCCGATCTTACTTCCAAGGAATTTGAGGCTAATTCGAAGGCTCAAAATGCCCTACTATTAGCATTGAATGAGGATGACTTAACACAGATTATCCATTGCAAGTCCGCCTATGAGATTTGGCAACACTTATTGGTCACTCATGAGGGAACATCACAGGTCAAGAGAGCTAAAATAGATCTCTTGCGTTCCCAATATGAAAGTTTTAAAATGCAAGAAAATGAATCTATTGATGATATGATCACTAAGTTTACTAAAATCACAAATGCTCTTACTTCTCTAGGTGATGAAATCAGCAACGACCAAAAGGTGCGTAAGGTGATTCGTGCTCTCCCTTCATCATGGGAAATCAAAGCTATCACCTTGAAGAAATTGAATGACAAAGACAAGATGGAGCTCATAAGTCTTATTGGAAATCTTAAGACTCATGAGATGAAGAAAAAGGCTAGAGAAGAAGCGGCGCCTCAAAAGAAAAAGTCTATAGCTTTCAAGTCTACCTCCACCAACTACGATGATGAAGAAGATGAAGAAGATGATGAAGAGCTATCTCTTCTTGTGAGAAATATAAAAAGAATGTACCATAAGAATAAGCTCAACCATAGAAGACGATGGGAAGGGAAGGAGGAGAAAAAGATCATATGTTACAACTGTCGGAAACCCAGACATATCATGGCCGATTGTCCAGATTTCAAGAGAAAGATATCTACCTCCTTGAAGCAAAAGAAGCCGTTTGAAAAGAAGGTGTACAAAGCCACTTGGGACTTGGAAAGTGAATTCGAAGATGAAGTTGACACGGCCAATGTGTGTTTCATGGCAAACACACCTAAGGTAACTACCGAACCTCATGATGATGATAGTGAAATAAGTAAAGAATTGTTATTACAAGCTTTCATTGAACTTTCAGAAAGTTTTGATTCTAAAAAGAAGATTGTTTAAAATTGAAAAAGGAAAATGAAATGCTTAAAAATCAAATTTCTATTTATTAAAAAAAAGGATGAATTATCTTCTACTCTTATTTCAACAAAAAGAGATTTTGATGCCTATAGAGTTGCTTGCAAAGCAAAATATCCTAAAATTGATGAAAATGAGTTTTCTATGTTAAAAACTAGAATAAATGATTTGAGAAATATTTTAAAAGAATGTGCTTTTAACAGTACTAAATTAGAATAAATGTTTTCAAAGAAGCACATGCATTCTCTTCATGCTAAACATGATAAAACATCTCATGCTAAAACTCCACATGTTCATCATGCAAACACATCACATGTCAACATGCAAAAACATCTCATGCTCATAAATCACATGTTCATAAACCACATGCTCATTATGCTTTTAAATATGGAAGAATTTATAAATGTACTTATTGTGGCTGAAATGATCATTTAGCTAAATTTTGTTATGATCATATAAATAGTACCAATAATCATGTTTGGATTCGAAACACTGACACATTAGGACCCAAGAAAATATGGGTACCAAAATCAAGCTTTAAATTATTTGATATAGGTACACACAAAGACTCCAAGACGTAAGGAGCGGTGGTACCTTGATAGTGGTTGCTCAAGGCATATGACATGGGACACCAACAATTTCACAACCCTATCGAGTTACGTTGAAGGTGGCACCGTCACCTTCGGAGATGACTCCAAGGGCACCATCATATTGGTGCATCTCCTTTAATTGAAAATGTAGCTCTAGTTGATGGGCTTAAATATAATTTACTTAGTATTAGTCAACTATGTGATCGTGGTCTCAAAGTTATTTTTGATGAATCTTCCTGCAAAATTTTTGATTGTAAAACCAATAAATGTATTCTCACTATATTTCGTGAAAATATTATCTATATTATTGATATGCTTAATTTGGATTGCACTAAAAAATGTTTAAATGCTTTTGATGAGATTTCATGGTTATGGCATAGAAGATTAGGCCATGCTCTTTTGATCATCTTGCTAGAATAAATTCTAAGGAATTGGTGAAGGGTATTCGTTGTTTGAAGTTTGAAAAAGACCGCATTTGTGGTGCGTGCCAACTTGGAAAACAACCAAGTCTTCTTTCAAACCAATTAAGGATATCATGATATCTAGGCCATTAGAATTGATTCACATGGATCTTTTGGACCAACTAAAACTAAAAGCTTAAATGGAAATAGATATATTTTTGTTTTAGTCGATGATTTCTCTCATTTCACTTGGGTTTTCTTTTTGGAGCATAAATATCAAACTTTTTCGCATTTTAAGATTTTTCGAAAAAGGGTTGAAAAAGAAAAAGGATTTCTGATTTTACGCATAAGAAGTGATAGAGGTGGTGAGTTTGTCAACCAACTCTTCATGACTTATTGTGATGAAAAAGGAATAAGCATGAAATGTCATGTCTTAGAACTCCACAACAAAATGGAGTAGTTGAATGGAAGAATAGAACTCTTCAAGAAATGGCTAGGACTATGATAAGTGAATATGGGCTCCCTCAATACTTATGGGCCGAGGCCATAAACACCGCATGCTATATATCCAATCGAATTTATTTGTGTAAAAATACTTCCAAAACTTCTTTTGAAATTTATCATTTAAGAAAAGCAAATGTTTCATACTTTAAAGTTTTTGGATGCAAGTGTTTTGTTTAGAACACCAAAGATAATTTGAGTAAATTTGATGCTAAGACTTATGAAGCAATCTTTGTTGGCTATTCTAGTACTAGCAAAGCTTATAGAGTGTTCATTAAATCATCTCTTACTATTGAAGAATCTATGCATGTTAAATTTGAGGAATCTAATGCAATTATTGAGAATGTTGTAGAGATTGACTCATTAGGTGAGGACATAGAGAAAATATCCTTGAATGACTCACCTATCTAAGAAGATAAGCAAGAACCTAATGGTGAGTTCAAAAGGATGAAGTGGAACCATCACAACCACTTCCTAAAGATTGGAGATACGCCTCAAATCATCCCAAAGATCTCATCATAGGTGATGTATCAAAAGGGGTAATCACTCGCTCCAAACTCTATGATTTGTGTGGACATTATGCATTCATATCTCATTTTGAACCCAAAAACATCCTCGAAGCCGAGGTGACTCATATTGGTTGCTCGCTATGCAAGAAGAGCTTAATCAATTTGAGCGCAACAAAGTTTGGCATCTTAATCCTAGACCCCATGATAGACCAATAATTGGTACTAAGTGAATTTTTAGGAACAAGTTGGATGAGTCAAGTAATGTTGTTAGGAATAAGGCTAGATTAGTGGCCCAAGGTTACACTCAAGCTGAAGGAATCGACTTTGAGGAGACCTTTGCACCCGTAGCACGGCTAGAAGCCATACGGATCAAACTAGCTTATGCATCCTATAAAAATTTTAAACTTTTTCAAATGGATGTAAAAAGTCCATTTTTAAATGGTTTTATTGATGAGGAAGTATATGTTGAACAACCCCCCGGTTTTGTGGATCATATACATCCAAATTTTATTTTCAAACTAAATAAAGCATTGTATGGTTTAAAACAAGCTCTAAGAGCTTAGTATGAAAGACTTTCTAGTTTTCTTCTATCAAATAATTTTGTTAAAGGCAAAGTAGACACCATATTATTTACTAAGCATGTTGGTAGTGACATTCTTATAGTACAAATATATGTTGATGATATAATCTTTGGTTCTACTAATGAATTACTTTGCAAGGAGTTTGAACAATGTATGCAACGTGAATTTGAGATATCATTGATGGGTGAATTAAACTTTTTTCTTGGACTCTAAATCAAGCAAATGTGTAATGGGATCTTAATATGTCAAGCCAAGTACGCTAATGAAGTCATCAAGAAATTTGGGCTCGAAGACTCACAAAATTTGCAACACTCCCATGGCTACAACCACCAAGCTTGATAAGGATGACCAAGGTAAGTGTGTTGACATAAAATTATATAGAAACATGATTGATAGTTTGTTGTATTTAACGGCTAGTAGGCCGGATATTATGTGACTGAGTTTTTCCTGCACGCAAAAATATGAATATTAGATTTGAGAATTAAAGGTGTGCGAGGTGCTCAATACTAATCCGCGGTAGCAAGGCTATGCGGGTCGTGATCCTCAGGGAGGGACTGCGATGGAAGCGTTAAGCAAGTTTCTCTAAAGTTTTTATCTTTTTTATTAGTTATGATGGTGGTATTTACAATGGGTGGTATTTACAGTGAAGTGGAAGAGAAGAATTTAGGAAGATGTGGATCTAAACTAAAGGAAGAAAAGAAAGAAAGATTACCTCTTCAGTCTGCTTACCGTTTGAACCGTTGCGATGATTTACCTTTTCTTGGAAGGCGTACAAGCATAGCGTATAGGATCGTCCGCCTTCCTAACTATGAAATAAAAGCAACTTTGAAGACCTGTTCATCGCCATAGGCCATCAAGGGCTCTTCCTCGGCTAGGTATTCTCGAAGCAGTTGGTTCTCATGGTGGGCAAGACATTAGAGAACAAATAGAAGGAAGTAAATACTGAGATACACAAGATTAAATAAGAAGAAAGAAAATAAAACAATACAAAAATAAAGCAAACCTTGATTTGATTATTAAACAATGGTGAAAAAATAGAACTTACACCGACTGTCACCATCAGTACAAGTAGATCCCTTCCTCCATGAATACATCATCTCCTCTCAGTTTTTACAAAAAGAAAATAGAAATTTACAATGGAGGAAATAAAATCTAACCTAGAAGAAAAACCTAAAAACCCTAGCTTTTTGGCCCTCTGGTGGACGCTGGACTCTCTGTACGTTGCACTGCAGGGGGTATTTATAGGTGCAGAAGGCCGAAAAGTCCTGGATAAACCTGCCCACAAAAACTGGAAACTGATCTCATCTAAATTGCCGCAAAATCCTGGTTTTTGCCGCAATTTTGCGGCAAAACTGGCCACGTGCTTTGGCTCGAAGACTCACAAAATTTGCAACACTCCCATGGCTACAACCACCAAGCTTCTGGCCACGTGCTTTGGCGCGTGGCCTCTCCCGATCCGTTCATCTGGGCGTTTGCTTCTGGAAGTGTGATCCTGGCTCTACATCTTGGGATTTCGAGATAACTTAGAAATCAAGTTACCTTGATCTCAATTATCCCAAATCTTTTATCCACGAATTTCCTTCTTATCTTTGGCTTTTATGCTCATCCTGCAAGAGTTTAGGGTTGGGTAGAAGTCTATCCTTCCCTTTTCTTTGTATTTGCAACTTTGGCCCTTGTGTATTTGCATTTTTTACAATTGATATTTGCACTTTTGCACTTGGGCATGAATATGGGCTTTTGGACTCTTTTTAGGCTTTATTTATTATTAAAATAATAATTCGAGGCCTGCACACATTAAATAACAAAATATTAATAAATGTGCATTATAATATGAATAAATGTGCAAATGTGATGGTAAATATGATGACAATTATGCATTTTTTACTACTAATCACACCCCCACACTTATCTTTTTGCTCGTCCTCGAGTAAAAATCAAAAAGAAAAAGAAAATCTAATCTAACTAACTCACTTTCATAGGAATCACGGTTGCACTTAGCACGTGCAACAAGCCGTTAAACCTCTAGGTTACCCTAGAGGACGAGTGTTGTCTCGTGAGGGTTTTCAGCGGATTACACCCACAAAATCCATAAAAAGGAAAATATTTGAATTATTATTGAAGAGACTAAGTAGTCTATAAGTTTTAAGATCCTCATTTTTATTCATTCTTAGACTTAGTCTTTATAAAGTAAATTGTTTTCATTTTAGGTAAGGGTCAAAATTGAACTTCTAATATAGTCTTTTTCGTTACCAAAAATCATATGCATCCTTGTAACTTGGCTAGGAATTCCTTAACTTGGACTCTCATGCCTCTTTAAATTTTTTCTCTTCCTTTTTTTTTTAATATGTATAACTCATCTAATTTTCTTTCGTGTAAGCATCAAGGCTTCTTGAGGCCCTCATACCTAACTAATTGACTCTTAGATGTGTTAATACATATCTCATATTCTTAGTTTTATTAGGCTTTCTAATCCACCCATGTAGCGAATTTAAAGTCGATGACTCCCAAACCGGTTGGCTTTAGGGCACCAGGTGAGAAAACACCCCGCGGACTCAAATTCGAGTGAATTAGGCCACGAAACTAAGGTTTTATTATTTTATTTTTTTTTTTACACTCACCTTTAGGCATGAATACTTATGCTTCTTGAGGCACATGTATCCAGCTTAATTGGTGAAAAAATTTTTTTTATTTGTTTTTTTTATAAGGCACAAGGTCTTTGTCTTAGAATCCTAGATATGCATTTGGTATGCACATTTCATTAAGGTAAAAATTAAGACTAACTACTTATTCAATTTCTTCTCCTATACTTAAAAATTCAACAATTTATTTATTTTAGTTTTTAGAAATCCTAATCATGATTTTCCTAATCCTTAAAACTAACTTAGGTTTCTTTCAAAAAAATAAGTCAAAATACTGTCCTTTTTATAACATTTTTTTTAAAATTTTTTTTATTAGCAAATTTTTGTTAGTTTCTAACTATGTTAGTATGTTAGTAAAGCCCACCCCCACACTTATCTCATGCATTGTCCTCAATGTATGAATGAATGCATATATGCATGAAACAGAACAAGGGAAGGCGAAAGTTACCTTAGGGTGGTGGTTCCGGAGGTGGTCTAATTGGTCCACGAAATGCGGCCCAATCAAGATAACAGATAATTTGGTGGAACCCACCAGAAACTTTCCTTACATAACCCACTAAAATATATGTATAATCATTTTTTATAATTTTCACCCCATCAAATTTCCAAATTTCATAATAAATTTCAGAGTTAATTGTCTCAACCTCCTTGTCCCAAAATGGAGTATGAAAAGATAGAATTATTGACTTGGACAATATAGGTACGGGAACGAATACCGACTCAAGGAAGATGCTCAAATCAAGTAAGGGCTCAGGAGTCGGGCTAGGTTCAAGAATTGAGTCCAAGTCAAGAAATTGAAACTCAAGTCCACAATCTTCTTTCCACAATGGAATGTGACCTAATATGGGTGATATCTCTTTACTTTCAATATTAAGGAATTCTAGCTCATCGCCATACAATTCTTCAAAACTAAGGTCAACATCTTCCGTCAGAATTGTACAATCAGTTTCAGAAGTAAAGAGATTGTGAGAATCTAGGTCACATATCTCATTGGGTTCAATTTCATAAAAATGAGAACTTGCCAATTTATCCATGGGACTTTCAAAATTGCACAATTGGTCAAGTTCAATATGATCATCAAAAATGGGTGACTCAATTTCATTATGAATTGGAATAGGATCCAATGTTGACTCGGGAAAAGTGAAATCAGGTGGAGACACTGGAGTCATTATTGAATCAGGAAGTAAAATTGAATCATCAAGTGGGAGATCATGATCATATTCATGTTCAAGTTCTATTTCAGGAAAGGAAAAACTTGCCATATTATCAAGAATTGGAGTTTCGGCAAGTTCAAAAGATGGCACTGAAATAGAATCTTGTTGTCCAAAGCAACTTGGTTCGTCGGCTCTACGAGACTGGTCAATGATATCAGAAATGGCCGAACGGTGAGAACGTAAAGATTGAACCATCATATCTATATCACGATCACGGGCTAATCTAGCCTGAGTCATGGCTGCAAGCATCCTTTCATAGTCAATTGGTGCATCATGCTGTGATTGGACTTGAAAAGATGAAGTGTAATCGTGATGAAGTTGTGAGTCGGTGGACTCACGCATAATCATATCTGCGATTGATGGTAATTGTTGCTTGGACTCATGCATACTTATCATTTCCCCGATAGATGGTAATCTATTCTGAATGGGGGTATCTGAGTATGAATCATTGAAAGAATGTGGACTAGATGGATATGAAGGACAATTTGGTTGAGAATTAGACTCGGGGGACTCGAAACCCATGAACTCTGTGACGAGTTGAAATTATTATGGAAATTATAGTCATAAGATGGAGGGTGTGGGCTATATTCATTCGGATAAGACCATTCCGACACACTAGATTGGTCAAAGTTATGATATGCCGGGTTGGTAATATCCGAAAAATAGTTAGGTGTGTAATATGGATTAAAATTGAAAAAATTATTATATGCCATTCACACAAACACAAACAAAGAGAAAAAAAACAAATAATCAAACAAAAAGAAAAAAAAATTCTAACCTAAGTTAGGGTAGACCTAGACCTAGACGACTCCTAACTGGTTAGACTGTCCACGGGAGGTAGGGTGTAGACTTTGACCACAAGTTAATCAGCCAGGTCGGGGCAAGAGTGGTGGGAGGTTTTCCGTCAAAGACGTTCCTTAATTAAATAACCACCAATCTTCGAGCTTTCGGCCCTCAATCCCCTTCCTAGACACTGATTTGGCAAGAGTCAACTTCTAACACTGTTCCCCTTAGGATAATCTCCTATTGAGTCCGAGATGTCCCTAGGGCCAACGTCTACTTTTTTTAGTTAGGCTTGGGTTAGTGAGTGCTTGGGATATGATTTTTGGGCTAAGGAAGGGTGATGAAATCCCCACCTTATCTTGTTAATGGGTTATGCCCTTAAGATGAGTTAGTGCAAGTGTACAAGATAAATAGATAGAATTCACTCAAAGCAGATAATCAACCAAGAGATGAGTCCTATTCTACATGCAATGCGTACGTACCTTGCTCCTCCAGCACTCTTCAATAGTAAATAAAAATAATTGAAAAGACACGTGCCTAATATGTAAACGTCTAATCAATTTTTATTTTTAACAACCAATAACTTACTGTTGAATTATTAGCAATTTACAGGTATATCACAGAACAAAATAAACAGAGCAGTAAACAGAATTTACAATTTGCAACAACCTGCAAAAATATCAATCAGTAGTTCTCTACTGTTGCCGCGTTTCCGCGGCTCTGGCCCCGGATCCGCGGCAAAACAGTAGGTTCTGGTGCTCTGCCTTCGAGGGCAGAGACACAGAATAGCAATATGTCCACTGCTGCTGCTATGTTTCTGTTTCCTGTTCTCCAAACCTGCAAACAGAAAAGAATAAAGAATTAGTTAAAAATTAAATTTTTGTTTTAGAGATAAACTTACCGTCCCTCCCCGGCAACGGCGCCAATGTTTTGACTGAGTTTTTCCTGCACGCAAAAATATGAATATTAGATTTGAGAATTAAAGGTGTGCGAGGTGCTCAATACTAATCCGCGGTAGCAAGGCTATGCGGGTCGTGATCCTCAGGGAGGGACTGCGATGGAAGCGTTAAGCAAGTTTCTCTAAAGTTTTTATCTTTTTTATTAGTTATGATGGTGGTATTTACAATGGGTGGTATTTACAGTGAAGTGGAAGAGAAGAATTTAGGAAGATGTGGATCTAAACTAAAGGAAGAAAAGAAAGAAAGATTACCTCTTCAATCTGCTTACCGTTTGAACCGTTGCGATGATTTACCTTTTCTTGGAAGGCGTACAAGCATAGCGTATAGGATCGTCCGCCTTCCTAACTATGAAATAAAAGCAACTTTGAAGACCTGTTCATCGCCATAGGCCATCAAGGGCTCTTCCTCGGCTAGGTATTCTCGAAGCAGTTGGTTCTCATGGTGGGCAAGACATTAGAGAACAAATAGAAGGAAGTAAATACTGAGATACACAAGATTAAATAAGAAGAAAAGAAAATAAAATAATACAAAAATAAAAGCAAACCTTGATTTGATTATTAAACAATGGTGGAAAAATAGAACTTACACCGACTGTCACCATCAGTACAAGTAGATCCCTTCCTCCATGAATACATCATCTCCTCTCAGTTTTTACAAAAAGAAAATAGAAATTTACAATGGAGGAAATAAAATCTAACCTAGAAGAAAAACCTAAAAACCCTAGCTTTTTGGCCCTCTGCTGGACGCTGGACTCTCTGTACGTTGCACTGCAGGGGGTATTTATAGGTGCAGAAGGCCGAAGAGTCCTGGATAAACCTGCCCACAAAAATGGAAACTGATCTCATCTAAATTGCCGCAAAATCCTGGTTTTTGCCGCAATTTTGCGGCAAAACTGGCTCTTCTGGCCACGTGCTTTGGCGCGTGGCCTCTCCCGATCCGTTCATCTGGGCGTTTGCTTCTGGAAGTGTGATCCTGGCTCTTCATCTTGGGATTTCGAGATAACTTAGAAATCAAGTTACCTTGATCTCAATTATCCCAAATCTTTTATCCACGAATTTCCTTCTTATCTTTGGCTTTTATGCTCATCCTGCAAGAGTTTAGGGTTGGGTAGAAGTCTATCCTTCCCTTTTCTTTGTATTTGCAACTTTGGCCCTTGTGTATTTGCATTTTTTACAATTGATATTTGCACTTTTGCACTTGGGCTTGAATATGGGCTTTTGGGCTCTTTTTAGGCTTTATTTATTATTAAAATAATAATTCGAGGCCTGCACACATTAAATAACAAAATATTAATAAATGTGCATTATAATATGAATAAATGTGCAAATGTGATGGTAAATATGATGACAATTATGCATTTTTTTACTACTAATCACACCCCCACACTTATCTTTTTGCTCGTCCTCGAGTAAAAATCAAAAAGAAAAAGAAAATCTAATCTAACTAACTCACTTTCGTAGGAATCACGGTTGCACTTAGCACGTGCAACAAGCCGTTAAACCTCTAGGTTACCCTAGAGGACGAGTGTTGTCTCGTGAGGGTTTTCAGCGGATTACACCCACAAAATCCATAAAAAGAAAAATATTTGAATTATTATTGAAGAGACTAAGTAGTCTATAAGTTTTAGGATCCTCATTTTTATTCATTCTTAGACTTAGTCTTTATAAAGTAAATTGTTTTCATTTTAGGTAAGGGTCAAAATTGAACTTCTAATATAGTCTTTTTCGTTACCAAAAATCATATGCATCCTTGTAACTTGGCTAGGAATTCCTTAACTTGGACTCTCATGCCTCTTTAATTTTTTCTCTTCCTTTTTTTTTTTAATATGTATAAGTCATCTAATTTTCTTTCGTGTAAGCATCAAGGCTTCTTGAGGCCCTCATACCTAACTAATTGACTCTTAGATGTGTTAATACATATCTCATATTCTTAGTTTTATTAGGCTTTCTAATCCACCCATGTAGCGAATTTAAAGTCGATGACTCCCAAACCGGTTGGCTTTAGGGCACCAGGTGAGAAAACACCCCGCGGACTCAAATTCGAGTGAACTAGGCCACGAAACTAAGGTTTTATTATTTTATTTTTTTTTACACTCACCTTTAGGCATGAATACTTATGCTTCTTGAGGCACATGTATCCAGCTTAATTGGTGAAATTTTTTTTTTATTTGTTTTTTTATAAGGCACAAGGTCTTTGTCTTAGAATCCTAGATATGCATTTGGTATGCACATTTCATTAAGGTAAAAATTAAGACTAACTACTTATTCAATTTCTTCTCCTATACTTAAAAATTCAACAATTTATTTATTTTGACCAAGTTTTTAGAAATCCTAATCATGATTTTCCTAATCCTTAAAACTAACTTAGGTTTCTTTCAAAAAAATAAGTCAAAATACTGTCCTTTTTATAACATTTTTTTTAAATTTTTTTTATTAGCAAATTTTTGTTAGTTTCTAACTATGTTAGTATGTTAGTAAAGCCCACCCCCACACTTATCTCATGCATTGTCCTCAATGTATGAATGAATGCATATATGCATGAAACAGAACAAGGGAAGGCGGAAGTTACCTTAGGGTGGTGGTTCCGGAGGTGGTCTAATTGGTCCACGAAATGCGGCCCAATCAAGATAACAGATAATTTGGTGGAACCCACCAGAAACTTTCCTTACATAACCCACTAAAATATATGTATAATCATTTTTTATAATTTTCACCCATCAAATTTCCAAATTTCATAATAAATTTCAGAGTTAATTGTCTCAACCTCCTTGTCCCAAAATGGAGTATGAAAAGATAGAATTATTGACTTGGACAATATAGGTACGGGAACGAATACCGACTCAAGGAAGATGCTCAAATCAAGTAAGGGCTCAGGAGTCGGGCTAGGTTCAAGAATTGAGTCCAAGTCAAGAAATTGAAACTCAAGTCCACAATCTTCTTTCCACAATGGAATGTGACCTAATATGGGTGATATCTCTTTACTTTCAATATTAAGGAATTCTAGCTCATCGCCATACAATTCTTCAAAACTAAGGTCAACATCTTCCGTCAGAATTGTACAATCAGTTTCAGAAGTAAAGAGATTGTGAGAATCTAGGTCACATATCTCATTGGGTTCAATTTCATAAAAATGAGAACTTGCCAATTTATCCATGGGACTTTCAAAATTGCACAATTGGTCAAGTTCAATATGATCATCAAAAATGGGTGACTCAATTTCATTATGAATTGGAATAGGATCCAATGTTGACTCGGGAAAAGTGAAATCAGGTGGAGACACTGGAGTCATTATTGAATCAGGAAGTAAAATTGAATCATCAAGTGGGAGATCATGATCATATTCATGTTCAAGTTCTATTTCAGGAAAGGAAAAACTTGCCATATTATCAAGAATTGGAGTTTCGGCAAGTTCAAAAGATGGCACTGAAATAGAATCTTGTTGTCCAAAGCAACTTGGTTCGTCGGCTCTACGAGACTGGTCAATGATATCAGAAATGGCCGAACGGTGAGAACGTAAAGATTGAACCATCATATCTATATCACGATCACGGGCTAATCTAGCCTGAGTCATGGCTGCAAGCATCCTTTCATAGTCAATAGGTGCATCATGCTGTGATTGGACTTGAAAAGATGAAGTGTAATCGTGATGAAGTTGTGAGTCGGTGGACTCACGCATAATCATGTCTGCGATTGATGGTAATTGTAGCTTGGACTCATGCATACTTATCATTTCCCCGATAGATGGTAATCTATTCTGAATGGGGGTATCTGAGTATGAATCATTGAAAGAATGTGGACTAGATGGATATGAAGGACAATTTGGTTGAGAATTAGACTCGGGGGACTCGAAACCCCATGAACTCTGTGACGAGTTGAAATTATTATGGAAATTATAGTCATAAGATGGAGGGTGTGGGCTATATTCATTCGGATAAGACCATTCCGACACACTAGATTGGTCAAAGTTATGATATGCCGGGTTGGTAATATCCGAAAAATAGTTAGGTGTGTAATATGGATTAAAATTGAAAAAATTATTATATGTCATATCACACAAACACAAACAAAGAGAAAAAAACAAATAATCAAACAAAAAGAAAAAAAAATTCTAACCTAAGTTAGGGTAGACCTAGACCTAGACGACTCCTAACTGGTTAGACTGTCCACGGGAGGTAGGGTGTAGACTTTGACCACAAGTTAATCAGCCAGGTCGGGGCAAGAGTGGTGGGAGGTTTTCCGTCAAAGATGTTCCTTAATTAAATAACCACCAATCTTCGGGCTTTCGGCCCTCAATCCCCTTCCTAGACACTGATTTGGCAAGAGTCAACTTCTAACACTGTCCCCCTTAGGGTAATCTCCTATTGAGTCCGAGATGTCCCTAGGGCCAACGTCTACTTTTTTTTAGTTAGGCTTGGGTTAGTGAGTGCTTGGGATATGATTTTTGGGCTAAGGAAGGGTGATGAAATCCCCACCTTATCTTGTTAATGGGTTATGCCCTTAAGATGAATTAGTGCAAGTGTACAAGATAAATAGATAGAATTCACTCAAAGCAGATAATCAACCAAGAGATGAGTCCTATTCTACATGCAATGCGTACGTACCTTGCTCCTCTAGCACTCTTCAACAGTAAATAAAAATAATTGAAAAGACACGTGCCTAATATGCAAACGTCTAATCAATTTTTATTTTTAACAACCAATAACTTACTGTTGAATTATTAGCAATTTACAGGTATATCACAGAACAAAATAAACAGAGCAGTAAACAGAATTTACAATTTGCAGCAACCTGCAAAAATATCAATCAGTAGTTCTCTACTGTTGCCGCGTTTCCGCGGCTCTGGCCGCGGATCCGCGGCAAAACAGTAGGTTCTGGTGCTCTGCCTTCGAGGGCAGAGACACAGAATAGCAATATGTCCACTGCTGCTGCTATGTTTCTGTTTCCTGTTCTCCAAACCTGCAAACAGAAAAGAATAAAGAATTAGTTAAAAATTAAATTTTTGTTTTAGAGATAAACTTACCGTCCCTCCCCGGCAACGGCGCCAATGTTTTGACTGAGTTTTTCCTGCACGCAAAAATATGAATATTAGATTTGAGAATTAAAGATGTGCGAGGTGCTCAATACTAATCCGCGGTAGCAAGGCTATGCGGGTCGTGATCCTCAGGGAGGGACTGCGATGGAAGCGTTAAGCAAGTTTCTCTAAAGTTTTTATCTTTTTTATTAGTTATGATGGTGGTATTTACAATGGGTGGTATTTACAGTGAAGTGGAAGAGAAGAATTTAGGAAGATGTGGATCTAAACTAAAGGAAGAAAAGAAAGAAAGATTACCTCTTCAGTCTGCTTACCGTTTGAACCGTTGCGATGATTTACCTTTTCTTGAAAGGCGTACAAGCATAGCGTATAGGATCGTCCGCCTTCCTAACTATGAAATAAAAGCAACTTTGAAGACCTGTTCATCGCCATAGGCCATCAAGGGCTCTTCCTCGGTTAGGTATTCTCGAAGCAGTTGGTTCTCATGGTGGGCAAGACATTAGAGAACAAATAGAAGGAAGTAAATACTGAGATACACAAGATTAAATAAGAAGAAAAGAAAATAAAACAATACAAAAATAAAAGAAAACCTTGATTTGATTATTAAACAATGGTGGAAAAATAGAACTTACACCGACTGTCACCATCAGTACAAGTAGATCCCTTCCTCCATGAATACATCATCTCCTCTCAGTTTTTACAAAAAGAAAATAGAAATTTACAATGGAGGAAATAAAATCTAACCTAGAAGAAAAACCTAAAAACCCTAGCTTTTTGGCCCTCTGCTGGACGCTGGACTCTCTGTACGTTGCACTGCAGGGGGTATTTATAGGTGCAGAAGGCCGAAGAGTCCTGGATAAACCTGCCCACAAAAACTGAAAACTGATCTCATCTAAATTGCCGCAAAATCCTGGTTTTTGCTTCAATTTTGCGGCAAAACTGGCTCTTCTGGCCACGCGCTTTGGCGCGTGGCCTCTCCCGATCCGTTCATCTGGGCGTTTGCTTCTGGAAGTGTGATCCTGGCTCTTCATCTTGGGATTTCGAGATAACTTAGAAATCAAGTTACCTTGATCTCAATTATCCCAAATCTTTTATCCACGAATTTCCTTCTTATCTTTGGCTTTTATGCTCATCCTGCAAGAGTTTAGGGTTGGGTAGAAGTCTATCCTTCCCTTTTCTTTGTATTTGCAACTTTGGCCCTTGTGTATTTGCATTTTTTACAATTGATATTTGCACTTTTATACTTGGGCTTGAATATGGGCTTTTGGGCTCTTTTTAGGCTTTATTTATTATTAAAATAATAATTCGAGGCCTGCACACATTAAATAACAAAATATTAATAAATGTGCATTATAATATGAATAAATGTGCAAATGTGATGGTAAATATGATGACAATTATGCATTTTTTACTACTAATCAAAAGGTGATATTGATATTGATTATGTTTCTTTCGATTTTCAACTTGCCGATATTTTCACTAAACCACTTGATTACAATAGATTTTCTTTTATATGTGGTGAACTAAATGTTTGTGTTGTTGAATAAGGAAGTTTTCTTACTATCATATCCCTTTTTGATGTATGACAAAAAAAGGGGAGAAATATGTGTGAATTAGCTTATATGTTTTGTTTAGTATTTTGGTGTTTTTGTTTTTGTTTTTATTTTTGTTTTGTTTTCTCAAATAATGAGTTGCTGTTTCATACTTGTTTCATATAGCATTACTTGTTTAATATAGCATTATTTAAGGGGGAGCTTTTACCACCCTTCTATATCTTGTGTTATACCTTATATGTTTTGTCATCATCAAAAAGGGAGAGACTGTTGGCCCAAAAGGTTACACTCTCCATTTATACATGTTTTGATGATAACAAAACATATAAAAGCTATTTGGTACTAATAAAGATTCTAGAGTGAATTTCAGCTTTGTATAAGTCTTGATGGCTTTAAGCATGTTCCAAGGTTATTGGCGCTTAAAGCACATTGAAAGGTTGATGTCGCAAGAGGACTCTTTCATAGGAGAGGAGGCTCTAGCTCGGCAACGCGGTTCAGAGACACCTTCATATAAACTTTATTTTTGTTAGTTTGTTAAAGGATAGTATATAGTATTGAAGCTCAAATTCCCCACACACACACAAAATTGCACGTGTTTTCAAAAGATTATTTTTGTCTCTTGTGTAAAATACTTTAATAGACCTATTTTAAGTATTTACAAACTCCGTTTATTGTATTTTACAAAGTCTTGACAAAAATCATTTTTGAAAATAAACTTATCTTCCCTTTAAATTCTGTTTTGACCTGTTGTGGTCGACTGGACGGTCGACCGGCTCTATTAAGGTCAGAACGGTCGACCGAGTGGTCGACCACAGTTCTGACCGTTGGGTGCGTGCATGTGTGCACGTTATCCGGTCGACCGGGCGGTCGACCGGACCCCATGTCGGGCGACCGGGCGGTCGACCGACTGACTGTACCCAACTCTCTGTTTGGGATGGTCGACCAGGCGGTCGACCGGAGCCTGCCAGCGGTCGACCGGAGCCTGCCAACGGTCAAAAGTTTTTGAAAACCGATCGACCGGCCGGTCGACCGTGAGTGTATTATCAGCCAAACGGCTAGTTTTTTAAACATGTTTTAAAACGTGTTTTTATTCTCCAAACGAGCTTTAAGGCTGGTTTTGGGTCTTATCTTTCCTGATTAGTCAAAATTATTGTTTACCCTTTAATCCCTACCTATATCCTATAAATAGGGGTGGATGTGGTTGAGGAGAGACACAATAACATTTGCAAAAGAAATCAAAGCTTGAGTATTCTTGAAAGAAGTTTTTATTCTCAGTTTTTGTGCTCTAATCTTTAATTTTTCTCTGAAGTTTTTGAATCAAAAGTCTCTTCTACTTTATTTTATTTTTCACTTACAAACCTTGAGCTTCAATCCTATACATTATTCTCTAGGATTTTGTAAAGAAAAGTTTTTCAAAAGAGAGTTTATGGTCTTTTGATCACCAAGTGATTATTGTATTTGTGGCTCCACTACCTCTGGACTAGAGGAGTGTGATTGAGGAGTTGGGTACTCCCTAATGGTTGTAATTCTTTGTGAAATTTCTAGTGGATCGGAAATCCTTCTGGGTGAAGGCGAGGACGTAGAGCTGGGTGCTCGAACCTCAAAACAAATCTCTGTATTTGCGATTGGTTTACTTGTGTTATTTACTTGCTTTTCATTCATTCTTATATTGTCGATCTATACTCTTACAACAAGATTGCATTGTGCACCTCAAACTCTTATTTAGAGGAATCACGAGGAAGGAGTTCAGAGCTCTTCACCGGGTATTCGGTTTCTAATCTTACTTTGAGTGATCGTTGCATTATCTCATTTTTAATTTGTGCATTGATTAGCATAATCACCTATTCACCCCCCCTCTAGGTGATTTCAGACTTTTCTTAAAGGTAAAAAAGCATGTCTAACTTTCTACTAAGTGCTCCCACTAATCTCTAACTTTTTGAAGATGTAGCCTCACAATGGATCATAGGCAATCATAACCTTTATGCATAGGAACTATTCACGTTGGAGAGCAAATGAAAGTCCTTCCTTTAACTTAGCTTAACATGGCAAAACTTGAATATTCTCTTATAAAGATCCAATCAAAGGTGAGAATAAGGGAAGAAATAAGTGCACAAATGATATCGATAAAGATTAATAGGAATACCTCTAACTTACAAAGACAAGTAAAGTTTACAATCTATAAATCATCAAAAACCAATTAAGCATGAAATATAAGAAAGCAAATAGTTGTAAGTAAGTTAGAGTTAGAACCCTCGTCTTAAGATGTCATAGCTCTTGTTTGCACATGGCTTGTTTGACACTATTGACTCATTTGGGTTATCAATCAAGTTGTTAGAGATTAGTCGGTTAGTAGTTAGCTAGCCATGCAATGAAAGAGTTAGTTAGACATGAGTAAGAAAAGAAAACAATAAGAAAGAAGAAGTAAAGAAAAGGAGTATTATACTAAAACAAGAAAGTAAAAGCAAATGAAAACACCAAGTAAATGGAAAGAAGAAAGAGAAGCATTACTTGTATAAGCTTGTCACCTTCAAATACAACTTGTACACACACTCTCTCTCTTTTACTCTAATGGCTAAACTAACTAGAAGAAGGAGAAAACATAAAAACAACTATAATCCTAGAAAGAAACTAACAACAATGCTCTAAAATCTCTGGATATCTCCACTGAAGAACCCCAAGAGGGTTATTTATAGGCACCAGGGGAAAGGGGGTCAGGGAGGCAACCCCTGGCCCAAGGTACTGCGAGGCCGCGCCAGTACGGCTGCGGAAACGCGATCAGGACCGCGTTTTCGCGGCTGTACCAGAGCGACGCGCGCAACGCCACCTGCTGTACCTGTCGCTTCGATCCCCTATCGGTTGTACCCTCTAGATTTCTGATTTGAGCCCCCTAGTCTGACAGAATCACCTCCTAAAGTCAATGGCTACTTTTTAGGCTTTTATTCACCCATTAAATGGTGATTTAGGGTCTTCTTCTTCATTGAACACCATGGACCTAGGATCACACAAGCAAGTTATTATTAGCAGTATTTTATATAAAATAAATGTGCAGATATGGTAAAAAATTATGCAATATTAGAGACTAATCACACCCCCACACTTATCTTTTTGCTCGTCCCAAGCAAAACAAAAACAAGAGAATTACTGCACCACTTTCGCAGTTAACGCGATTACACTGAGTATGTGCAATAAGCCTTTAAACCTCTAGGTTTTCCCTAGAGGAGGAGTGTTGTCTCCTGAGGGTTTTCAGACAAAATCCAATAAATGAAAAAAAAAGTTAATTGCAAACAAACCTCTTTCAAGAAAAAAAAAGTTTTAATTATCTACGTAAAAAATGACCAAATGGTTATAAGAATTAGATCTAACCCTTATAAGTCCTCCTATACTTTAGCTTTCATAAAAGAAGAAGTCATGATTTTTCTTTGAATTTAGACAAGATCTTATACTCCTAATTCATTATGTTACTTTGTTTTAAATAGATATGCATCATGTGTACGTGTGATGTGCTTGGGATTTCTCAACTCAACTTTAAATATCTTTTAATTTTATTAATGTTTATCTAAATGTTTATTCTTGGTTCTTTAGGTTTTCAACTTTACTTATGTAACACAAATCAAACCGATGACTCCCAAACCAGAAGATTTTAGGGCACCAGGTGAAAAAATACCCCTCAGGTCATATATGCAAGTAGAGTAGGCCATGAAATCAAAATTTATTTATTTTTCTTTAGACATGAGTAATCATACTTCTTGAGGCACAATTATCTAGCTTAATTTTTTTAAAGTTGTGTCTCTAAATCCCAAGCGTGTGTGTGAGGTATATGCATATTCTACTAAAGCTAAAATAAAATATATGAGTTATTTTCCTTGTCCATCCAATTCTTAGTCTAACCAATATTTCTTTTTATTTAGGCTAAAATAAAGATTTCTTACTAAAGTTTCCCTTAATTCTTACAACCTTTTGATATTTTTATGAAGAGCATAAAAATTCTTTTTTTCGTTCTGGAGTTTTTTTTAAAGAAAGATAAAGAAAGAAAGTTAGCACCCTCCCACACCTATCTAATGCATTGTCCTCAATGAATGTCATTTAAATGCAAATGCAGTAGATAGGATGAGGAAATGATATCACGACCACCGCGAACTCAGGCCAGCCGAAGTGCGAACGCCTATGCCTTTTCTCAATATACTCCAGGGGGTTCCAATTTTAGCCCTAGAGTAAAAAGGGAATTCACAAGTATACAAGTGGTGGTTATATAAACAATTATAAAGAACCCCTAATCTTTATTTTACTTACACTTCTATTTTTATTTTTATTTTTATTTTTATTTTTTGTGGTGTGTGGATGGCTATGGTCAGGTGTATTACGGAGCTAAAAGATTCAGCACACTTTCAGCCTGTGACGCAGGCTCAGTGGTCAGAAATGGCTTCAGTCTTTACCCATTCACTTTGAATTCCATATTACTCTTAGGATCGAAAAAAACTACAGCACCGTGTGGAAAGACAGTGCGCATAATGAATAATCCAGACCAACGAGTTTTAAGCTTCCCTGCGAAAATGTGAAGCCTCGAGTTGTATAACAGAATCTTATCTCCCGGGGCAAAGTTTTTCCAGTTGATGATCTGGTCATGAAAAATTTTAGTTCTTCTTATCCGTGCGTTCTCGTAAGCCTCATTCTATATCTTCTCCAACTCTGAGATCTGCAATATCTTTAGTTCACCGGCTTTAGTCAGATCGAAATTGAGTTGCATAATAGCCCATAGGGCTCAGTGTTCTAACTCGAGTGGTAGATGACAGGCCTTTTCAAATATGATTCTATAAGGAGACATCCCCTAGACCGTCTTAAAAGCAGTTCGGCAAGCCCATAATGCATCGTTTAGCTTGACCGACCATTCCTTTTAGTTTTATCCAACAGTCTTTTTCAAAATGAACTTGATTTGTCGATTGGTCACTTTGAATTGCCCATTTGTTTGGGGATGATACAGAGTGGATAACTTGTGATTGATGGAATATTTTCGCATCAGAACTTCAAAAACTCTATTGCAGAAATGCGATCCATTATCACTAATTATCGCTCTGGGGTGCCAAAATGGGAGAAGATATTTTCTTTGAGAAATTTGACAACCACTTTGTTGTCATTGGTCTTAGTAGGCACAGCTTCCACCCATTTAGAGACGTAATCCACTGCAATCAAGATGAACTAGTTGCCGAAGGAATTTGGGAATGATCCTATGAAGTCAATACCCCAAACATAAAAAAATTCGACTTCCAGAATCAGGTTTAGGGGCATCATGACTCGTCTTGAAATTTTTTCAATCTTTTGACAATTTGCACATGACTTACAAAAGTTGAATGAGTCTTTGAACAAAGTGGGCCAGTAAAATTCACTTTGTAAAACTTTCTCTGCGGTTTTGCGGGCACCGAAGTGTCTCCACATGCAAGTTCATGGCAAAAACTAAGCACACTCCTTTGTTCTTCTTCTTGTATGCATTGTCGAATAATCTGGTAAGGACAATACTTAAAAAAGATATGGCTCTTCCCAGAAGAAGTATCGTACTTCGGCAAAGAAGCGACACTTGTCTTACTTTGTCCATTCAGCGGGTAGTTGTCCAGTGGCTGATCGGGGGAAACCGCACACGAAAAGTGTATGTTTTGAAATTGATATTTAAAGTGTGTGCTTTGGCTTCCTTGATACTTCTGTTATAGCATAGAGGCTAAAACGAGTCGAATCCACAAGAACGGGAGGCGATAAAAGCTTTACGGGTTGATTCATGTGTGTGTTAAAAGTTCTTCAATATTTGAAAGAATGAAAAGAGAAGAAAGCAAAGAATAAAAAGATAAGTACGGTGAAAACAAAGTAAGTAAGAAACATAGAAAAGAATGTATTTGTGGTTTTTAGAATATTTCTAAAATAAAGTAAGAAGATAAGAAAACTCATGGCCACTATCTACTAATGACTCCACTAACATGCTAATCTCTTAGTGATAGTTGCCTCACACGTATCGTTGGCCATCACTAGCCTTGGGTCAAGAGCTTTACAAAGCATGACTCATATGTTAACTTTCACATCCAAATTCAACCAACAAGTGTAAGCTACACTTAAATCATCAAAACCCAATAAGAGCAAGTATGAAATAAAGTAATGTTAGCTTGTTAGAGATTTAGATGTTAGAGTGTTAAATCCATCATCATGAGCCATCAATGGCTCTTGCAAGAGCAAGGCCAAGTAGAGACTATTAGATTCATGTGGATTATCAAGTAAAAAGTTTGCAAGTTTGCAGTTAGTAGTTAGTTGCCATGAGAGAAAATTAGCTAAACATGTAAAAAGAGTTAGAGAAGAAAACAAAGATAAATTAAGAGAGCACATTTCATAGATTGTCACCTTTTATTACAAGCACTCTTGCTTCCTCACCATGCACCACTCTCTCTCCTATTACAAGACCTAAAAGAAATGAATAATACAAAGGAGGAAGAAGAAGAATACTAATCTAAACTACCTTAAACTACAAAATGGAGATGAAAACTACCCTAAACTCTACATATCTTCTGCTCTGAAAGTCCAGGGGGTATATATGGCACCAGGGGAAAGGGGGCAGGGGCAAACCCTGACCCAAAGTATGGGCGCAGCCGCGCCCGTACGGCCGCGAAAATGCGGCAAAAGTCGCGCTTTCGCGCCTCTCGCGGCGCTTCAGGCCGCGCGCTGTCCTGTTTGTCTCCTGTCAGTTGTAGGTCCCGGTTTCTGAAAATTGGCCCCCAGTTTTGATAAAACAGCCCTCCAAAGTCAATGGCTATTCATGTAGGCTTTTAATCACCAATTAAATGGTGATTTAGGGTCTTCTTCTTCATTTCATGCCATGAACGTAGAAACATGCAAGAGAGGTATTATTAGCAGAATTTAATATTAAATAAATGTGAAGATGTGATATGAAATATGCAATTTTAGAGACTAATCACACCCCCACACTTATCTTTTGCTCATTCCGAGCAAAACAAAAAACTAAAGGAATTATTGCATCACTTTTACAGGTGACGCGATTGTACTGGGCATGTGTAAGAAGCCGTTAAACCTCTAGGTTTTTTCTAGAGGAGGAGTTTTGTCTCCTGAGGATTTTCAGCGGATTACACCCATAAAATCCATAAAGAAAGAAATCAAATGTTAGTATTTTGAAAACACATTTTGAAAATAGAGAAAAGTGTTGAAGTATTTTTGCGAAAATATAAGTGATCCAAGGTTACAGATTAACCAGAAATTATTCTTCCTTAAACTAAGTCGAAATGCAAGATCTTACTATAAATTAAATGTAAGAATTTAAAATTGAATTGATTCTTTGATCTTTCATAAAACTCTTAGAAAAATATGTACTTTGTGAACTGTGAAGATTTTTGGGATATCAACTCAAACTTTCATACCATTGATTTTTGTATAATTATTTTTTTCTCTTTTTTTCTCTTTTTTCTTTACTTAGTTTCTTAGGCTTTCTTATTTACCCGTATAGTGAGCCTTTAGCCGGTGTTTCCCAAACCAAATGATCTTAGGGCACCAGATAAGAAAACATCCCTCAGACTTAAGGGCTCGAGTAAATAAGGCCATAAAACTAAAGGGGATTATTTTTATTTTGTCCGCCATTTTAAGTGTGAATAATTATGCTTCCTGAGGCATAATTACCCAACTTCAATAAATGGTTTTTATTATCATAAATTGTTTTTTAAATATATTTTATATGGCATTTTCAGTCTTTGTTTTAATCCCAAAATTATGTAAGCATAAAGTGCATAAATCTAAGGCAAAAGATTCAAGATCAAATTATCTTTTCAATCTTACTTTCTTATCCTAAAATTTAAATAAGATCTATTATTTTGAATCAGTTTAAAATTTCATAATTTTAGGTCTTCTTAATTCCTAAGATAATCTCAAGTTTCTTAAAATAAATCAAAACTATTTAACTGTTTGTAAAAAGAAAAGAAAAGAATTTCTATAAAAATTTTTTAATTAAGAAGAAGTGTAAAAGAAAGAAATGTGAAACAACCTATGTTAGTAAACCCTCCCCCACACTTATCTCATGCATTGTCCTCAATGCATCGTGAATGTGTATATACATGAAACAATTGGAGAGGGAAGGAAGATTACCTCATAGTGGTGGTTCTGGTGGCGGTTTGACTGGGCCAAGCGTTGCTACCCAATCAAGATATCGTGGATCTTGTAGAAATCTACCAATGACCTCTCTAATATGACCCAGTAAAAGAATGATTGAATGAATGGTCTTATTTAAAAACTTATCCCCATCGAATTTTCAATTTTTAAAAATAATTACTGAGTCATTTTTTTCAACATCCTTGTCCAACAATGAAGTGTGATTTTGGAAGATGAGTGATTTGGACTCAAATAGAACAGGAGTAAAAACCGACACCGACTCGAGAATTTGACTTAGATCAAGTCGAAAGTCAACAATGAGAGTCGAAATTAGTTCAAAAACAGGGTCCAAACCAAAAATTGATGTTCACACACTTTCCCCATCAATGAAGTGTGATCATAAGATATTGGTTATTCAATTTCACGGTATACGGGTACAAGATTCAATGTTGATTCTGGAATAGAGAAAAAAATCTGGTAAAGATACCGGAGTCAATATTGAATCAAAAAGTGAAATGGAATCACTAATATGAGGCTTAAGATCACTTTCAAGCTCAAATTCAATTTCGGGAAAGGATAACGTGCCAAAATGTCAAGGTGGTTCTCAAATTTTGGGCAAGTTCAAATGGATGCAATGAAATTGAATCTTGATTTTCGTCCACAGAAGGAATGTGAATGAGTGAAATGGTTGATTCAAGTTCAGAAATTATGGGAATCAAAACTGGCTCAAGAACGTTACTTAGTTCAGTAACACTACAGGAGTCAATATTGATTCAAGGATTGGACTCGAATTGCTAATTTGAAGCTCAAGTTCACATTCATCTTCAAGTTCAATTTCAGGAAATAGATAACTTGCCAAACTATCAAGAGGTTGATGTTGGTGAAGTTCAGGTTGGTATGATGAAATGAAGCTGGATTTCCAAAATGACATGATTCGTGAGTTGTATGAACATTTGGTGGACATGGTAAGTTAATCGTATTTTGCATTATGCGCTCGGTCTTTTGTACGATTCTATAGTTTTTTCCCACCATGATTTTCCTTTGAGTCGTTCTGGAAAAGAACTACATGAATTTTGAAAATTTGGTGGACATGACGAGGCTACCATTTTTTCAAATTATTTTTGGGCCTCTATCACTTCTTCCAAACTCCTTTCCAATGATGATTTTTCTTCAATTGGTGGTTCAGAAAAAGGAGTATATGAATCAAAATATGAGAGTGAATATTGTGAAAATTGTGGACAAGATGGTTGAAAATTGGACTCGGGGTAGGTGAATCCTCATGAACTCTGTGAAGAGTGGAAATTATTTTGAAAATTATAGTCATAGGATTTGGGATATGGGTCATATTGAGTCGGATAATCCCAATCCGGCATATATGGTTGGTTCATATTGTACATAACCAGGTCGGAGTTATCCGAGTCAAATGAGGTCGGGGTGAAATATGGATTTATATTAGGATTAAAAAAATTATTGTTGTTGAAATCTATATCACAATTTACAAAAGAGAAAACAAACAAACAAACAAATAAAAAAAAAGAAAACAAACCTATGATAGGGTTGACTTAGACCTAGACGACTCCTAACTGGTTAGACTGTCCCACGGGGGTATATTGTCAGAATCTGACCACGAGTTAATCGGCCAGGTAGGGGCAAGTCAGTGGGAGGTATCCGTGCCAGAGCAACGTGCCTAATTATGCCAAATCACTGTTCTTCGAGGTTTCACCTCTCAATCCCCAACCTTAGACATTGATTTGATAAGAGTCAACTTCTAATAACTTCCCCCTTAGGTCAATCTCTTAAATGAGTCCGAGATGTCCTTAGGGGCTAACGTCTAGCAAATTTTATTTAAGTTTGGGTTGTGTGAGTGAGGAGGTGATTTTTGGGCTAAGGAAGGGTAATGACTTCCTCACCTTATATTGTATTGAGTTTTTCCTTAAGTTCAATTTGTGTAAGTGTGAAATATAGATAAGAATGACACACAAAGAGAGTAAATCACTCACGTGTTTATCGTATGCTATATGCAATGCCATATGTACACCTCCTATCAATATCACAACAACACAAGAATAAAATACAGTATATTGGAATGAAAATTGATGCGTGCCTAGATGCAAATGTCTAAACCATTTTAAAGCATCCAATTTTTGTATTTTAGTTTTAAAATTATTTACAGTGCACAGGTAATATAAATAAAAATTAGCAGCAGAATATAAAAATATACAAGAATTTACCCAACCACACAAGAGCAAGTGTGGACTTCTGCAACGCTAAAAATTTAACCTGCACACCAAAAATAAAGAAGAAAAGTTAACAAAAATGTGAAATCAAACCGTTCTCATCCCCGGCAACGGCACCAAAATTTGATCGGGGGAAACCGCGCACGAAAAGTTTATGTTTTGAAACTGATATTTAAAGTGTGTGATTTGGCTTCCTTGATACTTTCGTTATAGCATAGAGACTAAAACGAGTCGAATCCATAAGGACGGGAGGCGATAGAAGCTTTATCGATTGATTCACGTGTGTGTTAAAAGTTCTTCAATGTTTGAAAGAATGAAAAGAAAAGAAAGCAAAGAATGAAAAGATAAGTACGGTAAAAACAAAGAAGTGAGAAACATAGAAACAAATGTATTTGAGGTTTTTAGAATATTTCTAAAACAAAGTAAAAAGATAAAAAACCCATAGCTACTAACTACTAAAGACTCCACTAACATGCTAATCTCTTAGTGATAGTTGCCTCACATGTATCATTGGCCATCACTAGTCCTTGGTTCAAGAGCTTTACAAAGTATGGCTTATATGTTAACTTTCACATCCAAATTCAACCAACAAGTGCAAGCTACACTTAACTCATCAAAACTCAATAAGAGTAAGTATGAAATAAAGTAATATTAGCTTGTTAGAGATTTAGACGTTAGAGTGTTAGATCTATCATCATGAGCCATCAATAGCTCTTACAAGAGCAAGGCCAAGTAGAGGCCATTAGATTCATGTGAATTATCAAGTAAGAAGTTAGCAAGTTAGCGGTTAGTAGTTAGTTTCCATGAGAGAAAATTAACTAAACATGTAAAAAGAGTTAGAGAAGAAAACAAAGATAAGTTAAGAGAGTACCTTTCATAGATTGTCACATTCTATTACAAGCACTCTTACTTCCTCACCATGTACCACTATCTCCCCTATTACAAGATCTAAAAGAAATAGAAAATATAAAGGAGGAAAAAAGAAGAACACTAACCTAAACTACCCTAAACTACAAAATGGAGATGAAAACTATCATAAACTCTGCATATCTTCTGCTATGGAAGTCCAGGGGGTATATATAGGCACCAGGAGAAAGGAGGGCCAGGGGGCAAACCCTGGCCCAAAGTACGGGCGCAGCCGCGCCCGTACGGCCGCGAAAACGTGGCAAAAGCCGCGCTTCCACAGCTCTTCTAGAGCCTGTTGACACTTTAAAAAGACAAGATTCTTACTGGCCTGAACAATATCTAAACTTGTTGACATTTACAAAAGACAAGTGACAGACAAGCTGACGACCAGTTCTGTATCCATCTCCGAGGCACAAATCAGCAACTTGGACTCTACTGATCCAGTGAAGCAGACAGTGAGCCCAGATTGTCTTTGGATAGACCTAAGCAGATCTAAGGTACTGAGTTAGCTCATACTTAGCATCACATGAGCCCAAGGGGATAGCCTCGCCTGAGAGGCTAAGATTGCCCAACTTCGCCTTGAAGCCGTTCAAAGTTCCATCAGGGAGCTAACTTATAGCTTCGCCTGAAGTGCTTAGTTAACTCCGTAGAGAGTTAGCTTCGCTCGAAGTCACACGTAACCCGCGCAGAAGGATGTTCGGTAGCTTCGCCACAGATGTTATCTAGCTCCGCTGAAGAGCTTTCTTCTGACTTCGCCAGATGCTTCTTCCAGCTCCGTTGCGGGTCTTTGATGGTCAACCTTTGACCAATTAAATCTCCAGATGAGATCAAATCGATTCAAGATCAAGATCAAATCTAATCAAGATCAAATCTGAGATCAAAGTTGGTAGTTGTTTACCATAATCTCATGACTCTCCTAAAACAAGTAAGAGGATCAGGGGAGATCTTCTAATTATATGGGAAGAATCAAAACAGATCAGGAGATCACACTACCTGCTATTTCTAGCTTCGCAAAAGCTGATCCTAACCTCGCAGCAAGGCTATTTTCCAGATTTAAATAGATTGACTCAATCTGTTTTCAGATTTTCAAGGGATAACTATACCCCTGCTCTCCCTATAAATAGCCTACCAGAGGCATACAAACAGGAGAGAGGCACAAACGAGGCACACAGGCAAAGAGATAGCTAAACAGAGATCTATTCTCTTGCTTCCAAGAATTCAGAGATTCAGAGAATTACTTTTCTAATCAGGGTGCTGATACCCTAATACCTTCCTTCCTCTCAAGGAATCTCCGGAACCAGGCGAGAAGGAATTCCTAAGTGAAGGCAGTTTGAGAAGTAACAAGAGGGTTCTGCCAACCTTCTGTTCTCCGATTCCCCGAACCAGGCGAGAAGGGAATCCCATCGATCGCATCGTCAACATGACAAAGTGGTCTCGCGCTGACCAGACTCCTATCGGCACACTTCTCCAGAATCTCAGAGGAGATCTACTTGTAATCTTTTAGAATACTTGTATTTAGCTCCTCGACCCCTTTTTTTGTAAGTTTTCCCCTTTGCAAAATCAATGGAAAACAAGATGGCGACTCCGTTGGGGAACGATTTCTCCACTGTTGAGAATCAAGTGTCACAATGCGACGAACAGACCTTCGGGTCTATCTCTGAATTCAAGGAAGCCGGTGTGGCCAGAGACCCTCTTGCTAAGTCTTCAAAGCAAGTCTCTGTGGAGACAGATGAGGCTCATTGCGAGCCTACCACGATCCTCTGGCGCAACAAGGAAGCAGGCCCGCAATGCAAGGGGCAGAATCTTCAGCCTGTCACCTTCGAAAACCTAGTCGTTCACTTCGACAAAGAAAAATTTGAAGAACTCCTCTCTGGGGGTGGTCCAATGCTTCATGTACAGAGGCATAGAAAGGTCTCCATGGCCAAGGATTCGGAGCAGAAACCGAAGGCAGAATCCTTCCAACACCCCTCAGCCTCGTGTGTGGCTAGTCAAGTTCCCTGCGAACCTAAGTCTCCTCTTTCAAAGCAGATGTGGAGACCAAAGCAGAAGGCTCTGTATGAAGCCTCAGGCGTTGCTACGTCACAAGCCCGTCTCTTTCAAAAAGGCAAGATGCCTGCCTGTTTCATCAAGACTGTCAGTCGCGAAATCGCGACGACCATGCCTTCGCCTAATTCAGGGGCAATAACTCCTTGCGCCAGCCTCGTTCTCATGAGCGAAGCTACTGTACCTCAGGGCACGCAGGATGTTCATAGCAGAGAAGCTCGAACCAAAGCACCACAGTGTGCTTCGTTCCTCAGTTCTTTAATTACGAAGCTCGCTCTTCGCAGCAAAGCTAAGGGATTGTCCCTAAGTGCTGATAGCGGTGCTTATGCAGCTTCAGCACCCAAGGGCGTTTTCAAAGCTTTTAGCCACGAATTTAGAGCTAAAGCGCTATCTAAGGCTAATCACCTTCGCGACAACATAACGAATAAAGTACCACAGCGTGCTTCGCTCCCCAGTTCATCAAGCGCTAAGCTCGCGCTTCATAGCAGAGCTAAGGGATCGTCCCTAAGTATTGACAGCGGTGCTTATGCAGCTTCAGCACCCAAGGACATTCCCAAGGTTCTTAGCCGTGAAGCTAGAGCTAAAGTACTATTTAGTGCTAATTATCTCCGCGGTGATAAAAAGAGCAGGACATCGTCCTATGCACGATCCAACAGAGCCTCTACGCTGGATCGTTTAGACCCTACTGGGTCTGACTTGTTCCTGACAAGCAAACGGAAGTCAGAATCTTTCCAGACTTTCCCTCCCATTATCAACAATTGGGATGTCAGTTGGTGACAGTCCACTCAGTCCATTACCGGCTAGGACTAGTCCCCGCCACTCTTCCAGGCCGACGATCAGTTTTTGATCGAATGTCGGTGCAAGCTCCGGTCAAACATCGCAAAAGGAGCGTATCGCAAGATCTGCCCTCTTCATCCGTTAACATGATTGGAAGGGGACGAGACCTGCATAGGGACAGACGAGCGTCGCATGCCACTCCCTCCAGTTCTCCAGATCTGGGCTATAGTCCAGGCCTCGGCGAAGTCTTGGTACGCAAAGAAGGCGTCTTCCGAAACACCAGATCTAAGGTTGTAATACCCTACAGTTATGGCCATCCTCCTCAACTATAGTAATCTCGCTATAATCCTATTGAGAAGGAGTGCTTAGCTCTTGTCTTTGCCGTTCAGAAGACATAACATAATTTGGTCGGCCAAACCATACATGTCATCTCCAGAGTGAATCCTTTACGTCTTCTCATGACGAAGCCAGGATCATTGAATTCAAGATTAGCTAAATGGGCGCTTCTTTTGTCTCAATACGACATGCTCTTTATCACTCAAAAGACGGTTAAAGGCCAGGCCCTCGTAGAGTTCTACGCTGCTCATCCAGTTCTGGAATACTCAAAACTTCATGAAGACATTCCAGATGAAGTCTTTGAATCTAATATAACCTCACAAGACGAAGTTTGGCAGATGTTCTTCGATGGAGCATCACGAATAGGCCCTAAAGGCAGGATTATTGCCGGCGTGGGGGTTGTGTTTATCACTCCACAAAATCATGTCCTTCCTAGAGCATTCTCTCTGACGGAATCATGCTCCAATAATGTAGCGAAATATAATGCTCTACTGATTGGTCTTCAGCTCGCCCACAGAATGGGGGTACGCTACCTGGAGGCTTACGGCTATTCAAAACTGATTATCAATCAGGTTAAAGGTGAATATGAGGTCCGTCACGAGGATTTGGTGCCTTATTATACACGGTCATCGAATTGGCTAATCTATTTGATGGCTTTTACATCGGGTACGTATCTCGATCTCAGAATACTAAGGCGGATGCTCTTGCTGCATTAGCAACAATACTAGCCTTGCCAGTCGACGCCAAGTATCACCTTACAGTGGCGACTCGACACCTTGTCTGCTCTAAACATATGTTAAGAATCAGAGAGGTTTATAGTATCTCGACGGATCTTGAGCCGAGAGACTGGCGATTTCCTCTCATCGACTATGCTTTACATGGTCTGCTGCTAGACAATCCTAAAGAAGCGGCATCTATCAGACGAAGGTCTCTCCGTTTCTACTATGATCCAACTCTGAAGACACTTTACCGTCGTTCATATGACGGTGTCCTCCTCCGTTACCTTTCTAATTCAGAGGCACAGGAAGTGCTTAAAGAAGCACACGACGGCATATGTGGAGCTCATCAGCCAGGTCTAAAACTTAAGGCAGATTGCATAGGCTTCGATATTTTTGGCCAACCATGATAGTCGATGCCATCCAATATGCACGAAGGTGTAAAGCATGCCAAATTCATGCGGACTTCATACACCAGCTTTCAGAGTTGCTCCACCCAACTGTTACTTCATGGCCATTTGAAGCATGGGGAATCGATGTCGTAGGGCCAATTAGCCCCTCTTCAACAAGAGGTCACCAGTTTATCTTATCAATAACGATTACTTTTCAAAGTGGGCAGAAGCCATACCACTAGTTGAAGTTAAAACTTCTAACGTGGTTAATTTCATCAAACACCATGCCATCCATCGATTTGGTGTCCTAGGCGATCATCCATGATAACGATCCCCAATTCATAAGCCAAGTATTCTATCGATTCTGCGATAAATACCGAATTCAGAATGTGGCTTCAACTGCCTATAATCCCGCCGCTAATGGCTTGACGGAAGCATTCAACAAAACGATCATCAAGTTACTCAAAAAGTTCATCTCCTCGAATAAGCGAGATTGGGACGAAAAGCTTGGTGAATTTCTTTGGGCCTATCGAACCACGGTTTAGACCCCGACAGGTAATACGCCTTTTTCCCTGGTGTACTGGTGTGAAGCAGTCATACCGTTGGAAATCCAGATGCCGTCATTACGAGTTGCGCTGATCACGAAGATCACATCAGAGGACAACGATCGGTTGCATCTTCAAGAGCTCGAAGCCCTAGATGAGAAGCGGTTACAAGCTCAGCAGCACATTGAGTTATATCAAGCTCGGATCTCAAAAGCCTTCAATAAGAAGGTCAAACAAAGAGTCTTCTAGAAAGGAGATTTGGTTTTAGCCGTCAGACGACCAATGATCATGACGCACAAAATCAAAGGTAAATTTCAGCCTAAATGAGAGGGACTGTTTGTAATAGAAACAGTCTATTCAAACGGGACATATCACCTTATGACTCCAGATGGTAATTTACTCATGATGCCGATCAACGACAAGTTCTTAAAAAATATTATCCTTGATTAAGGATCCTTCTCATGATCAAGTTAACATTACACCTCTGATCAAGACCTTCAAATCCAAGATACGTAGAAAGAGCGCCTCTCTCTTCCTCCAAGCGAGATCATACAACCATAAACCAGTAGGAACCTGGTCATGCACTGGTTGTCTCAAAGAAGAATCAAGGTTACACATGCGCTAACCATTTGATCCAACACCTTTAACGGTTAAGGATAGAGGAAAATGTTGGCCTTTAAGCCCAACATGAGTCCTCAACAACTCATCATGCTGAGGGGAATAGCATAGCTAGACCTACTCAAACGGTAGTTGGTAAAGGCATATCGAACCCGTTGACAGCTGAGGATTTGCTAAAAATCTTAAGGGACCTGTTCCCATTTGATTCTCTCTCCAAAATCATCTTACCAATTCTCATCTATGGAATGGTAAGACCACATATAAAATCTTTCCATCCATTTCGCTGTTAAGTTAACATTAAACCTATGACAGTGATCTCCTCATTTTTCGTAATGAGAACGAGATCCTTTCGTGCTATGTTTAACAGTACACCTCTGGCATCCATTTCGCTGTTAAGTTAACATTAAACCTATGACAGTGATTGATTGGTAGTCAAAAGTGCATTTTTATCATCATATTTACCATCACATTTTCATATTTATTCATTTAATTCTGCACATTTATTAATAATTTGTAATTTATTGTGTGCAGGCCTCGAATTGTTATTTTAGCAATAAATAAAGCCTAAAGAGCCCAAAAGCCCAGATCCAAGCCCATGTTTGAAGCCCAGGTGAAAAAGCGCAAATACAAAGAGTCAAAATGCAAATACAAGGGCTGAAAGTTGCAAATATCAGAGATTAGGGAAGGATAGACTTCTATCCAACCCTAAACACCTGCAGGATGAGAATAAAAGGCCAAGATAAGAAGAAAATTCGTGGGAGGAAGATTTGAAGAAATCTGGATTAAGGGTAACTTGATTACCAAGTTACCTCGAAAATCCAGATTTAAAAGGCCAGGATTACAATTCTAGAAGCTGGCGCCCACATGGACGGACCAGGAGAGGCCACGCACCAAAGCGCGTGGCCAAAAGCCACAAAAGTGCCGCGGAACCGCCGCAAATCCGCGGCACTTTGATAAGATCCTGATCCCAATTTCGTGGGCAGATTCGTCCGGACTCTGTAGCCTTCTGCATCTATAAATATCTCCTGCAGTGCAACGTAAACAGAGTCCAGCGTCCAGAGAAGAGCCAAGGGCCAAAATTAGGGTTTCTTCTAGGTTTTCTTTTGTAAATTAGGGTTTCTTTTCTTTTTATTTTCAAGAGAGAGAGAGGATTATATTGAGCGTGACACCGATGTATCTTCTTTTCTCTGCCATTGATTAAAGCAATAAAGGTAATTACTTTTCTTTTTGTTCTTTATTCTTATGTGTTATTTTTATTTTGTTTTTCTTTTCTTTTTCTCTGTGATCTTGTGGTTGTTGATGAACATGCAAGTGGATTCCATAAGCACGTATAACTAAGCTCTGTGAGAACCAGCGATAGTTCATGAAGACGTCTCCTCCAAGCTACGCATCACTTCGTACTTGAGTATGCTTGACGATATAATGTGCACAGGGATTGAGATCGATCTTATGATCTATTCGTGGAACGCCTCCTAAGCAAGGTAGAACATGTAAGGTTTTCACGTTCTTTCTTCAACCAATCTCAAGTAAGTTTTCTTTTCTTTTCTTTTCTTTTTTGTAGATTAAATTCACATCTTCCACAATTCTTTTCTTCCATCCATTGTAAATACCACCCATTGTAAATACCACCATTTAACTAATAAAAATAAAAGCTTTAGAGTATAACTTGCTTAACGCTTCCATCGCAGTCTCTCCTTGAGGATCACGACCCGCATAGCCCTGCTACCGCGGATTAGAACTGAGACCTCGCACGATCTATTCTTAATTTAATATTCTAATTTTGTGTGCAGGAAATTCAGTCAACAAATTGGCGCCGTTGCCGGGGAGGGACGGTAAGTTATCTCTAAAATAAAAAAATTTAATTTTTAACTAATTCTTTATTCTTTTCTGTTTGCAGGTTTGGAGAACAGGAAACAGAAACTTATCACAGCAGTGGACATATAGCTATCCTGTGCCTCTGCCCTCGAAGGCAGAGCACAAGGACCTGCAACTTTGCCGCGGAAACGCGGCCAGAGCCGCGGATCCGCGGCAATTGCAGTGAATTACTCACTGAATTTTTTTTGCAGGTCTCTGTAAATTAAAATACTGCTTATTGATATATTCTGTTTTGTTCTGTGATACACCTGTAAATTGCTAATAATTCAACAGTAAATTATTGGTTGTTAAAAATAAAAATTGATTAGACGTTTGCATATTAGGCACGTGTCTTTTCAATTATTTTTATTTACTGTTGAAGAGTGCTGGAGAAGCAAGGTACGTATGCATTGCATGTAGAATAGGATTCATCTCTTGGTTGATTTTCTGCTTTGAGTGATTCTTATCTATTTATCTTGTACACTTGCACTAATTCATCTTAAGGGCATAACCCATTAACAAGATAAGGTGGGGATTTCATCACCCTTCCTTAGCCTAAAAATCATATCCCAAGCACTCACTAACCCAAGCCTAACATAAAAATTAGTAGACGTTGGCCCTAGGGACATCTCGGACTCAATAGGAGATTATCCTAAGGGAGAACAGTGCTGGAAGTTGACTCTTGTCAAATCAGTGTCTAGGAAAGGGATTGAGGGCCGAAAGCCCGAAGTGTGGTGGTTATTTAATTAAGGAACGTCTTTGACGGAAAACCTCCCACCACTCTTGCCCTGACCTGGCTGATTAACTTGTGGTCAAAGTCTGCACCCAACCTCCTGTGGACAGTCTAACCAGTTAGGAGTCGTCTAGGTCATAGGTCTACCCTAACTTAGGTTAGAATTTTTCTTTTTGTTTGTTGTGTTTGTGTTGGTGTGATATGGCATATAAGAATAATTCCAATTTTAATCCATATTACACCCCTAACTATTATTCGGATATTACCAACCCGGCATACCCTAACTTTGACCAATCTAGTGTGCCGGAATGGTCTTATCCGAATGAATATAACCCACACCCCCCATCTTACGACCATGATTTCCATAATAATTTCAACTCGTCACAGAGTTCATGGGGTTTCGAGTCCCCCGAGTCTAATTCTCAACCAAATTGTCCTCCATATCCATCTAGTCCACATTCTTTCAATGATTCATACTTAGATCCACCAATTCAGAATAGACTACCATCTATTGGGGAAATGATAAGTATGCATAAGTCCAAGCAACAATCACCATCAATCTTAGATAGGATGATGCGTGAGTCCACCGACTCACAATTTCATCATGATGACACTTCATCTTTTCAAGACCAATCAGAACAAGATGATCCTATCGACTATGAAGAGATGCTAGCTGCCATGACTGAGGCTCAATTAGCCCGTGATCATGACATAGATTTGATGGTTCAAGCTTTACATGCTCACAGTTCGGCCGTTTCTGCTTTCATTGACCACTCACTTAGAGCCGACGAACCAAGTTGCTTTGGACAACAAGATTCTAATTCAGTACCATCATGTGAACTTGCCGAAACTCCAATTCTTGATAACTTGGCAAGTTTTTCCTTTCCTGAATTAGAACTTGAGCATGAATATGATCATGATCTTCCACTCGATGATTCAATTTTACTTCCGGATTCAATAATGACTCCAGTGTCTCCACCTGATTTCACTTTTCCCGAGTCAACATTGGATCCTATTCCAATTCATTATGAGATTGAATCACCCATTTTAGATGATCATATTGAACTTGACCAATTGTGCAATTTTGAAAATCCTATGGATAAATTGGCAAGTTCTTTTTATTACATTAAACCCAATGAGATATGTGACCTAGATTCTCAAATCTATGATCAAGTTCAAATTCCTGAATCACTATTGACTCCTGTTTTGTTACCCGACTTAGGTAATATTTTAGAGTCAGTTTTGATTCCCACATCTATCATTCCTGAACTTGAATCACCACCATTGAGTCACATTCCATTGTGGGAAGAAGATTGTGGACTTGATCTTCAATTTATTGATTTGGACCCACTTCATGAACTTAGCCCGACTCCTGAGCCCTTACTTGATTTGAGCATTTTCCCTGAGTCGGTATTCGTTCCCGCACCTATATTGTCCAAGTCAATAATTCCATCCTTTCATACTCCATTTTGGGACAAGGAGGTTGAGACAATTAACTCTGAAATTTATTATGAAATTTGGAAATTTGATGGGGTGGAAATTCTAAAAAATGATTGTACATATATTTTAGTGGGTTATGTAAGGAAAATTTCTGGTGGGTTCCACCAAATTATTTGTTATCTTGATTGGGCCGCATTTCGTGGACCAATTAGACCACCACCGGAACCACCCCCTAAGGTAATTTTCCGCCTTCCCTTGTTCTGTTTTATGCATATATGCATTCATTCATACATTGAGGACAATGCATGAGATAAGTGTGGGGGTGGGCTTTACTAACATACTAACATAAGTAGACACTAACAAAATTTGCTAAACAAAATTTGCTAATAAAAAAAATTTTAAAAAAAAATTGTTATAAAAGGAAATATTTTGACTTATTTTTTTGAAAGAAATCTAAGTTAGTTTTAAGGATTAGGAAAATCATGATTAGGATTTCTAAAAACTTGGTCAAAATAAATAAATTGTTTAAATTTTTAGGTATAGGAGAGAAATTGAATAAGTAATTAGTCTTGATTTTTACCTTAATGAAATGTGCATACCAAATGCATATCTAGGATTCTAAGACAAAGACCTTGTGCCTCATAAAAAAAAAAAAAAAAGAAGAAAAAAAAATCACCAATTAAGCTGATACATGTGCCTCAAGAAGCATAAGTATTCATGCCTAAAGGTGAGTAAATAAATAAAGTCCTTAGTTTTGGGGCCTAGTTCACTCGAATTTGAGTCCGCGGGGTGTTTTCTCACTTGGTGCCCTAAAGCCAACCGGTTTGGGAGTCATCGACTTTAAGTTCGTTACATGGGTGGATTAGAAAGCCTAAGAAGACTAAGAAAAATAATATATGTATTAACATATCTAATAATCAATTAGTTAGGTATGAGGGCCTCAAGAAGCCTTGATACTTATACGAAAGAAAATTAGATGAGTTATACATGCCAAAAAAAAAATAAAAATAAATAAATAAATAAATATATTAACACATCTAATAGTCAATTAGTTAGGTATGAGGGCCTCAAGAAGCCTTGATACTTACACGAAAGAAAATTAGATGATGTTATAAAAATAATAAAGAGGCATGAGAGTCCAAGTTAAGGAATTCCTAGATTCACAAGGGTGCGTATGACTTTTGGTAACGAGAAAGACTATATTAGAAGTTCAATTTTGACCCTTACCTAAAATGAAAACAATTTACTTTATAAAGACTAAGTCTAAGAATGAATAAAAATGAGGATCCTAAAACTTATAGACTACTTAGTCTCTTCAAATATAATTCAAATATTTTCCTTTTTATGGATTTTGTGGGTGCAATCCGCTGAAAACCCTCACGAGACAACACTCGTCCTCTAGGGTAACCTAGAGGTTTAACGGCTTGTTGCACATGCTAAGTGCAACCGTGATTCCTACGAAAGTGAGTTAGGTTAGATTAACTTTTCTTTGTTTTTACTCGAGAACGAGCAAAAAGATAAGTGTGGGGGTGTGATTGGTAGTCAAAAGTGCATTTTTATCATCATATTTACCATCACATTTTCATATTTATTCATTTAATTCTGCACATTTATTAATAATTTGTAATTTATTGTGTGCAGGCCTCGAATTGTTATTTTAGCAATAAATAAAGCCTAAAGAGCCCAAAAGCCCAGATCCAAGCCCATGTTTGAAGCCCAGGTGAAAAAGCGCAAATACAAAGAGTCAAAATGCAAATACAAGGGCTGAAAGTTGCAAATATCAGAGATTAGGGAAGGATAGACTTCTATCCAACCCTAAACACCTGCAGGATGAGAATAAAAGGCCAAGATAAGAAGAAAATTCGTGGGAGGAAGATTTGAAGAAATCTGGATTAAGGGTAACTTGATTACCAAGTTACCTCAAAAATCCAGATTTAAAAGGCCAGGATTACAATTCTAGAAGCTGGCGCCCACATGGACGGACCAGGAGAGGCCACGCACCAAAGCGCGTGGCCAGAAGCCACAAAAGTGCCGCGGAACCGCCGCAAATCCGCGGCACTTTGATAAGATCCTGATCCCAAATTTCGTGGGCAGAATCGTCCGGGACTCTGTAGCCTTCTGCATCTATAAATATCTCCTGCAGTGCAACGTAAACAGAGTCCAGCGTCCAGAGAAGAGCCAAGGGCCAAAATTAGGGTTTCTTCTAGGTTTTCTTTTGTAAATTAGGGTTTCTTTTCTTTTTATTTTCAAGAGAGAGAGAGGATTATATTGAGCGTGACACCGATGTATCTTCTTTTCTCTGCCATTGATTAAAGTAATAAAGGTAATTACTTTTCTTTTTGTTCTTTATTCTTATGTGTTATTTTTATTTTGTTTTTCTTTTCTTTTTCTCTGTGATCTTGTGGTTGTTGATGAACATGCAAGTGGATTCCATAAGCACGTATAACTAAGCTCTGTGAGAACCAGCGATAGTTCATGAAGACGTCTCCTCCAAGCTACGCATCACTTCGTACTTGAGTATGCTTGACGATATAATGTGCACAGGGATTGAGATCGATCTTATGATCTATTCGTGGAACGCCTCCTAAGCAAGGTAGAACATGTAAGGTTTTCACGTTCTTTCTTCAACCAATCTCAAGTAAGTTTTCTTTTCTTTTCTTTTCTTTTTTGTAGATTAAATTCACATCTTCCACAATTCTTTTCTTCCATCCATTGTAAATACCACCCATTGTAAATACCACCATTTAACTAATAAAAATAAAAGCTTTAGAGTATAACTTGCTTAACGCTTCCATCGCAGTCTCTCCTTGAGGATCACGACCGCATAGCCCTGCTACCGCGGATTAGAACTGAGACCTCGCACGATCTATTCTTAATTTAATATTCTAATTTTTGTGTGCAGGAAAATTCAGTCAACAGTGATCTCCTCGTTTTTCGCAATGAGAACGAGACCCTTTCATGCTATGTTTAACACTATACCTTTGGCATCTATTTCGCTGTTAAGTTAACATTAAACTTATGACAGTGATCTCCTCATTTTCTCAGCGAGAATGAGACCTTTTCATGCTATGTTTAACAGTACACCTTTGGCATCCATTTCGCTGTTAAGTTAACATTAAACCTATGACAATGATCTCCTCGTTTTTCGCAATGAGAACGAGACCCTTTCATGCTATGTTTAACAATACACCTCTGGCATCCATTTCGCTGTTAAGTTAACATTAAACCTATGACAGTGATCTCCTCGTTTTTCGCAATGAGAACGAGACCCTTTCATGCTATGTTTAACAGTACACCTCTGGCGTCCATTTCGCTGTTAAGTTAACATTAAACCTATGACAGTGATCTCCTCATTTTCTCAGTGAGAATGAGACCCTTTTCATACTATGTTTAACACTACAATTCTGGCATCCATTTCGCTATTAAGTTAACATTAAACCTATGACAGTGATCTCCTCGTTTTTCGCAATGAAAACGAGACCTTTTTCATGCTATGTTTAACATTATACCTCTGGCATATCTTTTTGTCACGTTAACACTACACCTCTGGCATCCATTTCGCTGTTAAGTTAACATTAAACCTATGACAGTGATCTCATTTTTCGCAATGAAAACGAGACCTTTTTCATGCTATGTTTAACATTATACCTCTGGCATATCTTTTTGTCACGTTAACACTACACCTCTGGCATCCATTTCGCTGTTAAGTTAACATTAAACCTATGACAGTGATCTCCTCGTTTTCGCAATGAAAACAAGACCTTTTCATGCTATGTTTAACATTATACCTCTGGCATATCTTTTTGTCACATTAACATTACACCTCTGACATATGATCTTCTATGGAATTCATTTCCTAGCTTCCCAGCAAGTTTCTGAGTCCCACTCAGTCCTTGGTGGACTTTTCGGGTTGTCACGTTAACAATATACCTCTGACAATTTCTTCCAAATCCCATCCAAAATTTTAAGCTTGGTGGCATCTCAATCAGTTACGTCATTGCGACCTCTGAACCGGCAGATAGCCAAGTCTCATCCTTCAGTCCAGCAAGAACTATTTCTTTGTCATCATATGATAAGATTTTGAGCTTGGTGGCTTCTCAATCGGTTACGTCATTACGACCTCTGAACCGGCAGATAGCCAAGTCTCATCTTTCAGTTCGCCAAGGACTATTTCTTTATCATTATATGACAAGATTTTGAGCTTGGTGGCTTCTCAATCGGTTATGTCATTGTGACCTCCGAACTGGCAGATAGCCAAGTCTCATCTTTCTGTCTAGCAAGAACTATTTCTTTGTCATCATATGACAAAATTTTGACCTTGGTGGCATCTCAATCGGTTACGTCATTGCGACCTCTGAACCGGCAGATAGCCAAGTCTCATCTTTCAGTCCAGTAAGGACTATTTCTTTGTCATCATACGATAAAATTTTGAGCTTGGTAGCTTCTCAATCGGTTACGTCATTGCGACCTCTGAACCGACAGATAGCCAAGTCTCATCTTTCAGTCCGGCAAGAACTATTTCTTTGTCATCATATGACAAAATTTTGACCTTAGTGGCATCTTAATCGGTTACGTCATTGTGACCTCTGAACCGGCAGATAGCCAAGTCTCATCCGTCAGTCCGGTAAGGACTATTTCTTTGTCATCATATGACAAGATTTTGAGCTTGGTGGTTTCTCAATCGGTTACGTCATTGCGACCTCTGAACCGGCAGATAGTCAAGTCTCATCCGTCAGTTCGGCAAGGACTATTTTTTTGTCATCATATGATAAGATTTTAAGCTGGTGGCTTCTCAATCGGTTATATCATTGCGACCTCTGAACCGGAAGATAGCCAAGACTCATCCTTCAGTCAGGCAAGGACTATTTCTTTGTCATCATATGATAAGATTTTGAGCTTGGTGGCTTCTCAATCGGTTACGTCATTGCGACCTCTGAACCGGCAGATAGCCAAGACTCATCCTTCAGTCCGGCAAGGACTATTTCTTTGTCATCATATGACAAGATTTTGAGCTTGGTGGCTTCTCAATCGGTTACGTCATTGCGACCTCTGAACTGGCAGATAGCCAAGTCTCATCTTTTAGTCCGACAAGGACTATTTCTTTGTCATCATATGATAAGTTTTGACCTTGGTGGCATCTTAATCGGTTACGTCATTGCGACCTCTGAACCGACAGATAGCCAGGTCTCATCTTTTTAGTCCAGTAAGGACTATTTTCTCAAATGGCTGTAATACAACTTGAAAGCGAGAATTCAGAAGATGAAATAAGTTGGAGATGCAACAGGGGAGTCAAATGAAGTCACTTTTTATTGATTCCAAAAGAGGGATACATGAATGTACAGATTACAAGCTACAACGGTGCTTCATAGGACCTGATCTATTCTTCAAAATTGGCCAGCCTAGTCTTCCTCTCTTCAGCGGTCCTGATAAGCGCCTGCGACCTCAGTTCGGCCTCATTAAAGCTCGCCGTCTGGGCCAAGTGAGCTTCAATTTCAACCAAGGTTGCCCTCTGTGCTAGCTCCTACCGGAAGACTTCGTCATTCTGAGCCTTAAGCTGCACAAGCCGGGCAGTCTCTTCAAGACGCACTGGTTCAGCCTTGGACAAAAGAAGATTAGCCTTCCTGATCATTTCCTTGGCCTTTTCAATTTTATCCTCAGCGTCAAGAAGAGCGCTACTAGAAGCGTCTATGGCATCCTCGAGCTCTACTTTCCTTGTCTCTAAGGATTTCAAATCAGAAGAAAGAGCCTTAGCAGCTTCTTGAGCGGCGAGATGAGCTTCATGCATCTGAGCAACAAGATGCGCAAGCTGTTCGTTAATTGAAGACTCCAGATCTGAATGGCTAAGACGGCGCCATTCATCCACATCCCTCTCGAGTCTGTCTACCAGAAGCTCCAATGTGGCGGCCTGGTCATCCCCTCCAAAGTCTCGGATACTGTCAATGCTTCGGGAGAGGACCACCTTTAAAGCAGAAAATGAGGTAGTCGAGCCCTTCAAGATCAAAGCAATGGATCGCTTCAAGCTCTTATAAAAGCTGTCGACCAACTCAGCCACAAATTCGTTCTCGGCCTCAATTACTCCTGGCAAACGAGCAGCCCCTGAAGACAGAGTTTCCACTGGCTTCACTGGCGTAACTATGGAGGCACTGGCTGCAGCAACATGAGGGGTCGTCGGTGATCTCGGAGGAGTCCTCATCGAAACCAGTACACTAGCCACAACCGAGGTAGGACTAGTGACTATTTTCAGAAGAGCTGGCTCAACGACTAATGTTGGAGAAGTAGGATTGGTAATCACCTTCAGTTCCGCGCATGGCAAGATAGGCGGCACTGGCGAAACTAATGGCATCTCACTCACCGATATAGTTGGAAGTGAGGTTGATTCCATGACTACCGTTCCCTCAATTTCATCTCCTCTGGCTAGTTCAGGCTGACAAGAGGGCAACCCATAATACAAGGCATCCAACTCAGCAGCATCCGCCACGGTCGAAATACTTACTTCACCCCTGCTTCCCTCAGGAAGATTGGTTAGCTCTCTTGAAGTCGATGCACCCAAAGGCGGTACACCTACAACAAGACTTTATTTAGGCAAGACATAATAAATAGCAGGAGTCAAAAGGTCAAAACACTACCAAAAGATGATGTCTCCTTAATCGTCTTGACGGCTGCATCAGTCCCTGCAGGCTCCATTAGAAAATCTTTGACAGAATCAACATGAATAGCCAGCCCACCTTGACTTGCCGAACCCTCCGTGGTCCACCCAAAAGAGTTAGAAGCTACGGGACTTCCTTTTGAAGTCCCAGCACCCGAAGGACCTAGCCGCGTCACCTCCAGACTTTCCAAGACAGCGAAATGGCCAGCTTCATCGCCTTCTCTATAAGTGAACAGGGGATCATAATGCTCCCCCTGTTCTCCGGCAGCCTCAGCTCTCGAGCTTCTCACCACCTCAGTTCCTGAATCATAAAGTAAACAATGAGCTATATGGAACACATAAGAAGTATATTATAAGAACGGAGTTGATCTTACCCGCGTCCGGAGCAGCTTTACCAGCAGTCTGCCTAGCAGCCGACAACTTAATGACTAATGGAGCAGGATGAGGAGGCACTGCAGATGATTCGCCCTCTGCAATAACCATAGGAGCGTAGCGACGAGGCTTCTTAACTACCCTCTTCCTACGAGATCCACCTTCCCGCTTTCGCTTGAAGTGGACGTCAGGATCTTCTTCCTCCACTTCTTCCACATCAACGTGTTCCATGGGGGCCGTGCCTACCCCACCAGAAGCAGCTGCACGAGCCTCAGCACTTGTTTCCGCTTCAAAGTGAGGACTTTCTGCATCTGAGGCTTCGCTATCATCAACGACAATGAACTCCCTGAGGCCTGGAACGCGGACCCTTTTACCCTCGCTCTTCTCAGTGACCTTCCGCTTCAGCCGCTGAGAGATTAACTTCACACAAGAAGAATTAATAGAAAATCTAGTGGGTGTGGAGTTCGAGGTTCTATACCACTGGCAGAATCTCAGGGTCGTCAGAAGGTTCGGAGTCCTTAGCGGCATGCACAGTCGCGCCTCGGTACAGCCAGCAATGAAGAACCGCCAGGCACGAGCTCCATCGATGAGGCTCCCCATAAAGGCTAGAATGCTATTCGGATTACCTACGTACAGTTGGTCATACCCAAACTGGCGGGCAAACCGACTTGGAACATAGGGCTCCAAGTAACAGGTGTCCCCACTTCTATACAACAAGTGTGATGGCCGGATGCTAACCAGCCACTCGAAGATTCCCCGACTCAATGACGTCTGCCCTTCTCCCACATCCTTGAATTCTTCACTATAGCCAGCATCGCGAATGTAGGGGAAGCATCAGAAAAGGCTATAGACATCATGACGACACAGCAGCTTACGGACCGCAGCCACATAAGTCTTCAACCATGAACACCCCTCGAATCGACGGAGAAGCGCTATACGAACACCTTCTGGGGGTTCCTCTCCGGCTTGGATGATGGAAGGGCAGTGAAGGGCGAACCACGCCATCAAATAAGTATATGGCAGACCTATTCTGGGGTCTGGTCCGTCGCAAGGCAAGATAGTCCCCTTTCCCGCTTCGTCGTTGGTGACCTACAGAAAGCCTCCGTCAATGCACGAAGGCCTCTTTGGATACAGCACACCATGGCTGGAAGAAGTCTAAGAGAACGACCATGGACTAGACGAACGGCAGGCAACAAGACAGTCGGATGAATGACATCGCCAGACGAAGATGGCACCACACATCTCTTCAACCAGACCGTCAAAAAACCAGCCAGAAGTGCCTTCCGGGACGTCGGTCGACGAGCCTGATAGTGGAAACTCTGAAGAATATCGCCTTTCTCATAGGGTCCGTCATCTTCTTCCAGAATTAGATCCCCTTGAGAGTGCTCTTGCATTCGGCGAAAGATGTCTTCATCAGCAACTCCACATGAGCCGCTTCAGGAGTACCTTCTATGTCGGGGAACAAATAATTTCTCCAACTCTTCAAACTGCATGAAGCTCCCTTACTGCTCCCATGCATGCTGGAACAAATATACAGGTGGCCCATCAACTCCCGGTAAGTCTCAAACAAGGCGGGCTCCTGCTTCTCCAAAAGTGCCAATTCCGCCTCACACGGGAAATATTCTTCATATAGAAAAGACCCCAAAGGCAGAGCAGAGACTTCCCACATCTCGTGCAGAGCCATACCCAATTCGCCAATAGGGGTGAAGAAGGTCCCTGTAGCCGGGCAGTACAACTCAAAGATGGCGTAGAAGTTCGCTACGCTCATCTGAATACCAAAACAGGTCGCCCTGACGGCCTCGTAAAGTCCCAGCCTCTCCAGATCCTCCTCAAAATGAGCAAGGACATATAGGGTCAAGTCCCTCCACCATGTCTTGGGAGGGTGAATCCACCCTGGAGTCCTGAAATCAGTGGCTGGATAGTTGCCACGAGCCTTAAAGAATTAATTTCCAAAAGTCTGAGCCACCGCAGGATTTTCTCCCACTGGGATGTCTGGAAGTACGTTCCCAGGATGGAGACCCAATATACAGCGAGGAGGACCCGTTCTTGTGTAACCAGGAGACAGAATTATCAACTTCCCTACGTGAACGAGTCAGTAGCCCGAGTCACTTGCCACTGCATCTTTCGAGCCCTCGTCACGCATTGAAAGAAGGACAAGGGAAAATGCCGCTTGCTAGATGGGAGATTGAACTTCTCGCCATCCAATTTGAAAATCCACTGCCCCTCTCCTGTTAGCAGTTGGCGATCGTTGTCTGGCGCTGCATCTCCGAACATGAAGCCGGGCTTTCGATAGATTTTTCGGTTAGAATCTTCAAGGGGCGCAGTAGTTAAGATGCTCCTTATGGTGCGCTGATCCCCAGCATGAATAAGTGCATCCCGAGCAGGAGAGCTTCGCTCGCTGAATAGTTAAGCCTGCCCTTGAAACTGCAGGCTGACGTTGCCATCTAGTCCTCTGGCCGTGCCAAAGAGACTGTTCAGAGGACCAGGAGTATAGTGCACTGCAAGAACAAAAAAAACTATTATTAGTTCATCAGCTAAACAAGAGCTAAAACAAGAGTCCAATTTTTGTTAAGGCATAGCCTCGCTCTCCGAGTGAAGCTGGCCTAATGATAGCTTCGCCCCAAAGCTTAGCTTCGCAGCTGCATCGTAACTCCGCATTCCACATGAGAGCAGGATGCAGGAAAATATCCAAGTGTTAACTTTGCCCTGGAAGCTTGACCTCGAACAACAGAATGCGACAAAGCCACATGGGCTAACTTCGTCAGAAGGGTATTATTGCCTAAAGATTATTTTAAGGGCATTAAGGTCCTTTTCAGTTACACTCCAAAGGCTAGCTTCGCACCCTACCATTCGGTAGGATGTGAACCGCCTAAGGGATAGCTTCGCCTGGAAGCTTGAAGAAGAGGCCCTTCAGTTCTAAGATTCCCAATCAAGAAATCAAGGGAAATTCAGGGATTGAACTCCCTAAGATCACCAGATCATGATTGATCGTTCTGGGTTCATCGGAAGATAGCCAGAAATTAACTTTAAAAGAGAGATGAAAGTCTCTGATCAAAAGGGAAAGATCCCTACCGGCGATAGGTCATTCGATGACCGGAGGAGGAGAAGGACCCTCCGTCATAGAGGTTGCTACCTCTTTTCCTGCCCGTCTTTTGGGAGCCATTAGAGAACTGTGGAAGTTCTTGAATTCTTGAACAAAGAAGAAAGAAGAAAGAAGAAGAAAGGGCTTGCAGTGCTCTGAAAATTTAAAGAGAAATCGTGCCTTCTCTTCCAGCGCGATCAGGCTTTTATAGGCTGATGATTGCCTAAATGTCACCTCCTCGAAAGGAGCGCAGACAGTCATTTCAAATTAATTTGAAACGGCGCCTAAAGCGCCTTCCCAAGAAGCGCTGCTTCAGCCCCACTAAGGGCTAACTCCGCCGTGAGTCCAGCGTTGACTTAGCGCGACGCTTGAATAACTTCGCTGAGAAACATATCTTGGCTCCGCCAAAATCATATCTCTAACTTCGCAGAAATTCTGCGATAACTCCGACAAAGGTTTATTCTGACTCAGTTGGGCGTTAGTCTTCAACTTCGCCAGACGTTTAGCTCTGCTGGGAGCTTCTAATTCCTCCTAAGGAAAGGACTTTCTAAAGCTAGTCCACTTCAAGTGTTCTCAATTCAAAAAGGAGAGAAACAAAGCAGATAAACAGCACAAAATAAACTTTCATTGATTCAAAAGGGAAGATACATTGACGCTACATCAAAGTGGTCTTTCGCACAACCGAATCATTGCTCCAAAGGCACACAAGTTGTCCTATCTACTTCCAAGCGAAACTAACTGGACACGAACGGCCTTCCTCCTGCACAAGACAGTAATCCTTCGCATAATGGCAGATTTTACCATCAATGAGCTGGATCGTCTTTGATAAAAATTGGCAAAGGACCGATTGCCACCGGAAAGCTGGATCTTCTTTGATGAAAATTGGCAAAAGAAGGATCCGAGACCTTACAGGTGACGTCCGCTTTCCCGAAGTGGATCATCTCGGATAAGCGACTATCAGCCCCTTCTCGAAGTGGATCATCTCAGATAAGCGACTACCAAGCTCTTCTGGGAACACACATCAGCTGCTCCAGTTTGTTCCTCCTACTTAGGATTAAAGTTTCAATCAGAAGAACAAGAGGCAAGTCTCTGGTCTCTTTCATTAAGATGAAAGATTGGCAGGCACAGTTCACTGCAATACAAGCTGGAAACAGGTTAGCAGTAAATCAAAGAAAAATGCAAGCATGATATGCTAAGTCAAGTTCTTTGGACGAAGCAATTTATATCCGATCCAGTTGCGCTTTAAGGATCGATTTCAGTTAAAAAAGCAAAAGATAGCCTCGCTTGCACAGCGATGATGGGCTAGCTTAGTATAAGCCAAGTCCTAGCCTCGCCTATATGGCTAAGCCAGACTGATCCAGAGGGACGCAGTCTTAGCCCCACCTATATGGAAAGACTGGCTCAACCTTGAAGAGACTAAGTCCCAATTCTTGCCTATGTGGCGAACTTAGCAGGCAAGCATACAATGATCTTTCTTTGATCAAGTGTAAATGATAGCTTCACCGAGAAGCTGCGAAACAGGGCTGAAGCCCTTCTCTGCAGATCAGTCAGATACAAAACGAAGAACAAGGGAAATCAATCCCTGAGGCAGCTGTTAAAGCTAAATTAAGGGAGATAAACTCCCTGAAGTCATTAGTTCATTGGTAAAGTCTCTGGATGACCGAGACTCACCAGTTCTTAGCCAGTTAATGACCAGAGGGGGCACCCCCACCAGTTCAGAGATCTGAGTATCTTTCTCTAGACAACCAAGAGAAGTCATGAACAGACTGCTTCTCTGCAAAGGACTTCAAGTGTCCTATTTATAGGCCTCATGGCCTGAGCGCACCGCTGCTGCTTCAAGCATAGAAGCGCGAGCGAATTTAAGGTATTTACTGAGCCTTGAGAAAGGGAATAATCTCCCTCGGAAATGCGCAAGGAAGGAATGATCTTCCTCGTTAATGCAAGAAAGGTTATTCTAACCTCAAAAAAGGAGCAATCCTTCTCGAAACTAGCCAAAAGGCAGTTGACCTCGGAAAGGAACGACGTTCCAAGACCAATTCGAAGCAAAACTACATCAGGAGGCTCGAACGCGGAGCTATCCAGACGCGAAGCTACCCAGAATCGCGAATCTACATGGTTCCTCGGCGAACTTATTCCAATTCGGAAGCAGGATCGAAAGCGAAGCTGAACTCAACCACCATGGCGACGTTCGTACTTCACATACCATCAATCAAAGCAATTCAAAGTATTTCGAAGCCTGAACCATTCCATTGCAGACTTTCGAAAACTTTGAAGGGGGTCTTGTTGACACTTTAAAAAAGACAAGATTCTTACTGGCTTGAACAATGTCTAAACTTATTGACATTTACAAAACACAAGTGACAGACAAGCTGACGACCAGTTCTGTATCCATCTCCGAGGGACAAATCAGCAACTTGGACTCTACTAATCTAGTGAAGCAGACAGTGAGCCCAGATTGTCTTTGGATAGACCTAAGCAGGTCTAAGATGCTGAGTTAGCTCAATACTTAGCATCACATGAGCCCAAGGGGATAGCCTCGCCTGAGAGGCTAAGATCGCCGAACTTCGCCTTGAAGCCGTTCAAAGTTCCATCAGGGAGCTAACTTATAGCTTCGCCTGAAGTGCTTAGTTAACTCCGCAAAGAGTTAGTTTTGCTCGAAGTCACACGTAACCGCGCAGAAGGATGTTCGGTAGCTTCGCCACAGATATTATCCAGCTCCGCTGAAGAGCTTTCTTCTGACTTCGCCAGATGCTTCTTCCAGCTCCGCTGCGGGTCTTTGATGGTCAACCTTTGACAAATTAAATCTCAAGATGAGATCAAATCAATTTAAGATCAAGATCAAATCTGAGATCAAAGTTGGTAGTTGTTTACCATAATGTCATGACTCTCCTAAAACAAGTAAGAGGATCAGGGGAGATCTTCTAATTATATGGAAAGAATCAAAACAGATCAGGAGATCACGCTACCTACTATTTTTAGCTTCGCAGAAGCTGATCCTAGCCTCGCAGCAAGGCTATTTTCCAGATTTAAACAAATTGACTCAATCTGTTTTCAGATTTTCAAGGGACAATTATATCCCTGCTCTCCCTATAAATAGCCCACCAGAGGCATACAAACAGGAGAGAGGCACAAACGAGGCACACAGGCAAAGAGACGGCTAAACAGAGATCTATTCTCTTGCTTCTAAGAATTCAGAGAATTTAGAGAATTACTTTTCTAATCAGGGTGCTGATATCCTAATACCTTCCTTCCTCTCAAGGAATCTCCAGAACCAGGCGAGAAGGAATTCCTAAGTGAAGGCAGTTTGAGAAGTAACAAGAGGATTCTACCAACCTTCTGTTCTCCGATTCCCAAACCAGGCGAGAAAGGATCCCATCGATCGCACCATCAAAGGGACAAAGTGGTCGCGCGCTGACCAGACTCCTATCGGCACACTTCTCCAGAATCTCAGAGGAGATCTACTTGTAATCTTTTAGAATACTTGTAATTTAGCTCCTCGACCCCTTTTTTGTAAGTTTTCCCCTTTGCAAAATCAATGGAAAACAGAGCCGCGCGCGCGGCGCTTCGGGCCGCTTGCTGTCCGGTCTGTCCCCTGTCGGTTACAGGTCCCGGTTTCTAGAAATTGCCCCCGATTTTGATAAAACAGCCCTCCAAAGTTAATGGCTATTCATGTAGGCTTTTAATCACCAATTAAATGGTGATTTAGGGGTCTTATTCTTTATTTCATGCCATGGACCTAGAAACATGCAAGATTAATATTATTAGCAGAATTTAATATTAAATAAATGTGAAAATGTGGTACGAAATATGTAGTTTTAGAGACTAATCAGTGGCCAGATAATTGACTATGTCTGCATACCATGGTTCCTTGAAAATGGCCAGGATGTGCTCACCTGAGAAATTCTCATTGATCGGTGCTTGTATTATAGGTACATTCAGACTTCTTGATAGATGATTAGCTACCATATTTTCTATAACTCTTTTATCCCGGATTTCCAGGTCAAATTCTTGAAGCAGAAGGATCTACCGAATCAATCGAGCTTTAGCTTCTTTCTTGGTCATGAGGTATTTCAATGCAAGTGATCTGTGAAAATCACCGTCTTCGATCCTAACAAGTAGGGCTAGAATTTTTCTAACGCGAAGACAATGGTCAAGAATTCTTTCTCGATCGTTGTATAATTCTATTGTGCATCATTTAGGGTCCTACTTGAGTAGTAGATCACGTGCTGCTTATTGTCCATGCGCAGGTTCCGAATGGGCAGGTGAACGTAGTCTTCTCCTGGTCTTCTCCAGCAATAAGGATCTGATTGTATCCCGAGTACCCATCTAAGAAACAATAGTACTCATGTCCAGCCAAGCGTTCAAGCATTTGGTCGATGAAGGGTAGCAGAAAATGGTCTTTACGAGTAGCCGCATTCAACTTTCTATAGTCAATACAAATACGAACCTTGGTAGGTAGTCTCGTTTGTACCAACTTTTTCTGTTCATTCTTTACCACCGTAAAACCAGCTTTCTTAGGGACCACATGAACTGGGCTAACCCATTGGCTATCAGAAATGGGATAAATGATCCCATTGTCTAACAGTTTCAAAATTTCCATTTGTACAGCCTCTTACATGAGTGGGTTAAGCCTGCGCTGTGGTTCCCTCCTGGGAATCGCTTCATCAGTTAAGTAAATTCTATGTTGAACTATTGCTGAACTTATCCCCTTGATATCTTTCATTGTCCATCCAATGGCTTCCCTATGTCTCTTCAGAATAGACATCAAGTTGTCCTCTTGTTGATCAGTCAGATGGGGTATTATGATGACTAGCAGGGTTTCTCTTCCACCCAAGAGGGCGTACTTGAGGTGTTCAGGTAAAACTTTTAACTCTAGGGAAGGAGTTGATTCATTGGATGTGATATCTGAAATTTTGGTCCTGTGATGGGGTACACTTGGGCTTGATGCCCAGTCTACTGCTGAGTCTATGATCTAATCCAGATTGAGATTCTTAGACTCCAGATCAAACTCACTCTCTATTTTCATCTCTATGCTTTCTTCGTGCTCACTGGTCAAATTTTCAATGGAATTGATCTCAAAAGTCTGATCATTTATATCCCTGGGTTGTCTTCCAAGATTGAAGAGATTGACTTCCTTTATTATATCTCCAAAGGTCAATCGCATGGACCCGTTCCTACAGTTGATTATGGCATTGGCTGTAGCAAGGAATGGGTGCCCTAAGATGACCGGAGTTTGAGACCGCGAATTTGACACAGGTTGGGTCTCAAGTACAATGAAGTCAATGGAGTAGATGAAATCCCCCACCCAGATAAGGACATCTGTAATTTTTCCTTGGGGATTTTCATAGATTGGTTTGCTAATTGAATGGTGACTCGAGTTGGACTAAGCTCGCCCAACCTAAGTTACTGGTACACTGAGAGAGGTAGCAAGTTGATACTTGCTCCCAGGTCAAGGAATGTTCTACTAATTTCTGTTTGTCCTATGGTGTAAGAAATTGTACGACATCCGGGATCTTTGTATTTCACTGGAATAGGACCAGACAGAATTTCGCTTATGTTGGTCGCCAGGAACACTTTCTTGGGCATATTCATCTTTCTCTTCTTCGTACACATATCCGTAAGAAATTTGGCATAGGCTGGGATTTGTTGGATAGCGTCAAGAAGAGGTACATTCAGTTTGACCTGATTAAATATCTCAAGTATTTTTTCCATGTGCATGTTTTTATTATTGTTCCTAAGCCTGTTAGGAAAGGGTGCTACAGGCTTGTGAACTTTCTCAGCAGCTGTGTCCTTTTCAGACGTTTGCGAAGCAGATTAGGAGGAGTTAGCAGATGTGGAGGCAGGAACAGGATCAATGTGAATGGGATTTTTCTACTGGTAGACCTGGTTGTTCACCTTCTTTCCTGATCGAAGAGTATGAACAACATTGCACTGTTTGATCTGAGGATCCTGAATTTCATACGCTTGATTGGAGTTCTCAGGGTTAACTAGCGGCTGATTAAATAAAGTACAATTTGGTCTTTCACTTAGAGAGTTAGCTAATTGACTCATTTACATTTCCGATCTCAATATGGCCTGTGAATGGCTGCTCAATGTATGTCCTTGATTTTGCATGAAGGCGGCTTGGGACTTCATAAAAGCCTCCATACTCTCCTCCAATTTACTGAATTTCTTCTCCATTGATGAACTTTGGTAGGAGGAAGATGGAGCTTGACTGGAAAAATTTGTTTGATGATTGGGATGGTGGAGATTATTAGGAAATTTAACCTGGGAGAATTATTCTGGGTCCAAGAGAAATTTAGGTAAATTTTCCAACTGGGTTGTACGTTTGTGAGTACGGATTGTGTTGCGGCTGTGAGTAGCCCGCATTCATGTATTCCAGAGGTACTTGCTGAGTCTGAAAAATAGGACATTCTTCAAAAATATGATTCGGTGCCTGACAGTATGAACGACCTGGATTGTGAATTGGTGGTGGGTTGATTTGGTTGATATTGGCTGGCTCTCTTATTTCTAAAGTCTCTATTCTCCTCATCAGGGTCGCGATCTTAGCTTCAGCAGTTATGGATGATTCTAAGGATAGCAGCCCTCCTTTCGAAGCTATAGACTATGAATTCCTTGATTTTTTTTCGAGGTTGGCTCCCATTGTCGGGTTTTCTCAGCTAGATCCTCAAACAAATTCTAATCCTGATTTTATCCTTTTGCAAGAACCCTCCCTGACATATGTTTTCTAACAGGGTTTTTGTTTGATAATCTAAACCATCATAAAGAATCTGGCATTGACGCCATTTCTCTACACCATGATGAGAGCACTGAGCTAGAAAATCTTTAAATCGTTCAAAGTACCTCCAGAATGGTTCACTCTGTTCTTGCCTAAACTGCATGATATTCTTTCTGATTATGGCAGTCTTGTGGATTGGATAAAATTTCTTTAAGAAGGCCTTGACGAAATCATCCCACGTTATAATTGCATCTATAGCCAAACTGCACAACCATTTTTAGCTAGGTCCTTTAAGCAGAAGGGAATGAAATGTAACCTAACGGCATCGTCTCCTAACTGGGGAATGCGCATCATGAGGCATATTTCTTCAAATTTTCTAACAAAAAATATGCATCCTCTGATTCTAAACCATGAAATTTTGGAAGAGTGTTGATGAATTCGGGCTTTAACTCAAAGTTATTGCCATTCGCCTCAGGAAGCTTTATACAAGATGGTAGTGAAGTTCTGATCGGGTAAAACCTGTCCTGTAGCGATGTCATCACGGTTCAATGCAATGGTAGAGAAGTGTTTCTGATTAATCTGAAAGTTACAAGATCTCTCACCTACTCTTGCATGCTGCACACTACAAACAACGTATAGACAACAAACAATCGAAAAGAATAAAAAAATCAAAAGAAAGAGAAATAACCACCAAGCCTTAATTTAAAGTACCTGGACCTAGACGACTCCTAACTGGTCGATTCTCTGGGGAGGTTGTTGCAGGAACTTGACTACAAGCTAATCGGCCAGGAAAGAGCAAAACTCAGTGGGAGGTATCTGGGCGTGAGCCACGGGCCTTAATTACGCCAAACCACGGAGCTTTCAAGGCTTAACCTCTCAATCCTCTTTCCTTAGATACCGATTTTACAGGAGTATAGTTCTTACAATTTTCACCCTCAGTTAATCTCTTAATGAGTCCGAGATGTCCCTAGGGCCAATGTCCATCAATTTTTAGTTAAGACTTGGGATTGTGAGTGTAGTTGGAGATGATTTTTGGGTTAAAGAAGGATGATGAAATCCCACCTTATCTTGTTTATTTAGATTTTGCCTTAATGTCAATTGTGCAAGTGTACAGTATATTCACAATAAGATAACACTCAAAGCGATAAATCACTCCAAAATGTTGGTCATATTCTATATGAATGCACACGTATCTTTCTCCAGCACTCTTCAACAGAAATTGAAATGAATTGAAATAGACACGTGCCCTAAATGCAAGAGTCTAATCCCATTTTCAATTTAGCAACAAATGAATTTCTGTTGAGTTTATTACAAATGTATAACATGGAGCATACAAGTGAACTAAAAATTTTAGAAAGCAATTTTTGAGCGATTTTTGGCAACCCTGCAGAAAAGCTTTTGTTAGTACTTCAATCGGAAAAATTCATTTTTTCACAAATTTTCGAGGGCAAATGAATTTCTCATGCAATGTCTTTGGCCACCACTCTTGCTTCTCGTAATAACTAGCTCCTTGGTATACTTTTCCTACACACAAAAACAAAGAAAGATCTTTAGTATTGAACAATGAACCCGTTCCCTCCCCGACAACGGCGCTAAAATTTGATCGGCAAAAAGCATGCACAAAATTAAGTAAAGGAGTGATGGTTTATGTTACTATTTTTGCGATTCTTCCATACTAGCAAAGTGGTTATATGGGTCGTATCCACAAGGAGGGAGAGCGAAGGAGGCTTGATGCGGCTTCGTTGTTCAAAGTAAAGAAAAAGTTCTTTGTTTCAAATAAAGAATTTGAAATGAAAACAAGTGTTGTTTCAAGAATTGTTGGATTTGGTTAATGTTTGTAAAGAAGAGTTTTCTTAAATATAAAAATGCATGGCTAACTTTCTGCTAAGTGCTCCCACTAATCTCTAACTTCTTGAAAATGTAGCCTCACGATGGATCATAAGCAAGCATAACCTTTATGCGTAGGAACTATTCACGTTGGAGACCGAATGAAAGTCCTTCCTTTAACTTAGCTTTATACAGGAAACTTGAACATTTTCTTATCAAGATCCAATCAAAGGCGAGAATAAGGGAAAAAACAAGTGCACAAATGGTATCAACAAAGATTAATAGGAATACCTCTAACTTACAAAGACAAGTAAAATTTACAATCTATAGATCATTAAAAACCCGTTAAGCATGAAATATAAGAAAGGGAATACTTGTAAGTAAGTTAGAGCTAAAACCCTCGTTTTAAGATGTCATAACTTTCGTTTGCACAAGGCTTGTTTGACACTATTGACTAATTTGGGTTATCAATTAAGTTGTTAGAGATTAGTCGGTTAGCAGTTGCTAGCCATGCAATGAAAGAGTTAGTTAGACATGAGTAAGAAAAAAAAACAACAAGAGAGAAGAAGTAAAGAAAAGGAGTATTACACTAAAATAAGAAAGTAAAAGAAAATAAAAACACCAAGTAAATGGAAAGAAGAAAGAGAGGTATTTCTTGTATAAGCTTGTCACCTTCAAATACAACTTATACACACTCTCTCTCTTTCACTCTAATGGCTAAACTAACTAGAAGAAGGAGAAAACATAAAAACAACTATAATCCTAGAAACATGCTAACAACAATGCTCTAAAATCTCTGGATATCCCCACTGAAGAACCCCAAGGGGGTATTTATAGGCTCCAGGGGAAAGGGGGCCAGGGGGCGACCCCTAGCCCAAGGCACTGGCGCGGCCGCGCCAGTACGGCCGCGGAAACGGATTCAGAGCCGCGTTTCCGCGACTGTACCAGAGCAGCGCGTGCAGCATCGCCTGCTGTGCGCTGTCGCTTCAATCCCCTATCGGTTGTACCCTCTAGATTTCTGATTTAAATCCCCTAGTCTAATAGAATCACCTCCTAAAGTCAATGGCTACTTTGTAGGCTTTTAATCACCCATTAAATGGTGATTTAGGGTCTTCTTCTTCATTGAACACCATGGACATAGGATCACACAAGCAAACCATTATTAGCAGTATTTTATTTAAAATAAATGTGCGGATGTGATAAAAATTATGCAATATTAGAGACTAATCAATAATCACCATGATAAATCAATATCACTGCAATATGACATATAAATATCTAACACACACGATATCATATGAATACAGTAAAGGAATAATGACTGATAGCAATGTATAGAGAATCAAGAAAACTGCAGAAACAACAAGAATGAAAAGGAAGACAATAATACAGAATAGGTAGAAAGAAACTCTAACTCCTCGCAACATGTCCAGTCTCATTGAACACCTAATCAATAACTTGAAACATCCAGTATCTGGACGTGCAAATCCAGGGTCGTTAGAAGCGTCCTAATGAGTATGTAAGAAAAAATGGAAGTGCTCATGCATATAAACAATGTGTACATAATGCTAAACTATAAATGAAAGATAACTGATAATTAATATCATTAAAAAACTCGAAAAATAAATACTGAAATAAGAATAGAATAACATGTTGAACAATAATTAAGGCAGTAAGTACTAGAGTCAGATATCCAAATCCAGTCATGTGTACAGTCAGGTGTCTATCATAGTTTATATTTATGTACATTCAGGTGATTACAGTCAGTCACAATACACTATGAACAGTTCATTATTATTTATTATGTCAGCGAACACCAATTGTCACATATAATAGACGCATCTCATACTACGCCTACTACACGTGCCAATTGAGGTCCTATGTTATTGAAACTGATCGGTTGGAGATATTGTCCACGCTTTAGGAGGGTTCCGTACATATCCGGACCACGGCCCAATCACCTAGCGCTGAATCAGGCCTTACCGCTAGGTAATCAATAACAATAACAATTTGAACAATATGGGATGTCAGTCATGAAATCACCTAGAGGGGGGTGAATAGGTGATAGTGCTAATCTAAAAACTAAATGCGAAATTACAAAACTAATTTGCAACAACACCTAGTGCAACCAACGAGTGTAGCCGAATTCCCCGTGAAGGGCTCTGGACTAACTCCTCTTGATTCCTCTGAATAAGAGTTGAGGCGCTATATGAAGCTCTCGTGGTTAAGCACAAGTGAGGCACACACAAACAATCCAAGCATATAAATGATATGGCAATATGAATCAATGCACAACACAAAATAAAGAGAGAGAGAGAGTTGAGAGTCAATGGATCAAACGCAAAACAAAGATGTGTTTCGAGGTTCGAGCCCCTAGCTCTACGTCCCCGCCTTCACCGAGAAGGACTTCCAATCCGCTAACTCGTCCACCTAGGACTCCCACCGAGGGAACCTCCACTGTAATATCCCTAATCTAAACAACTGTATTTTTCTTTTTCTAAAGTATTTATTTTATTTTACTGGTGATATTATTATTATTTATTATTATTAGTATGGTCATGTAATGTTATTGGCATTATTATTATTAATGTTTTAGTTAAGTAATGTTATTGTTAATATTGGATTATTATTTTGTAGTGGTAATTGTAAATATTTCCTTTTCCTTGATTTTTATTCATGCCTTATCCCTTGTCCCTATACTCGTTATCTAATCCATACCCAAACTCCATTACTCGTATCCTCTTTTATCCACATATCAAGATCCAAACCCTTGACCTGTTATCTGATCCTATATCCATTACCCAAATCCAATTCATAACCCAAACCCAATACCCATTTACCCATTTGGATCCAACCCCCAACCCATTAACAAACCCGTGACCCTTCAACCCGAAACCCATTATCTCAGTATCTTAATCCCAAATCCAAATCTTAACTAGCAAATCTTATCTAACTAACCCTAATCCTAACCATCTTGATATTATCCTAATTATAACTAGTCTAATCCCTACCCAAATCTAAATCCTATCTACTCAATCTCAACCTAATCTTTTATCCCAAATCAAATCCAAATTCTCAACAACCTAACATAATCCTAACCAATCATATCTTCTCCTCCCTCTCCCAAATCCACAGCCAATCCTCCATCTCCCAAAACACATCCGTGAACACCCTCCTCTCCTCTCACAGTCGTGACCAGCACCCCATGCCACCTTGGCCGACCCATCTTTCCATTGGCCATCACCATGCCGCATCATTTCCTACCCCATCACCCCACCGTCTTCTCTGCATGTGAGATTGCTTATTATGAATAACCATTCATTTAGCTGGCAATGATGCTGCCAATGAATGAAAAACTCATTTTTGGTGCAGTTACATGGTTAATTGTTTTGAGCATTGATGCATGTTGTCATCTCCATCCCCGTGGCCGCAAGACCCCAGCGCATCAACCTCTCCGTCCATCTCCAGCAGGCTGAACCACAGGGAACCAGCACAACAGCAGCAACTCCAGCAGCAGTGCACAGCCGGATCCCCATCCTCCAACAGATCCTGGCCCCTCCATGGACGGCAGCATCCAGCAGGCCCTGCAGACCAGCGAACCACCAACAGCAGCTGTAGTCCAGCAGCGAGGACAGCCGCTGCAGCAGCAGCAGCCGCGCAGCAGGCCTGCTGCACTTCCCCAGCACGGCAGGCCACCTCCCAGGCCGCCATGGTTGCTCTCCTTCCTCCTCGGCTTCCACGAGTGCGCGCCAGCAAACCGGCAACAACGGCAGCAGCAGCCCCCTCTCTGTTCCGCTGTGTACTGCTGCTCCTTCCATCCAGCAGAGCCACTCTAGCCCAAGGCAGCAATCAGCAGCTGCAACAGCAACACGGCAGCAACTCCGGCAGCGATCAGATCCCCCTAAGTAAGTGTCTTTCTCTCTCTCTCTTTAATTAATTTGTGTTCGTAAATATGTTTATGTGTGAGATATAAATTAATGTGTAGCGCACACAGATTACTTGAATTTAGGTATTACTTGATTATATGTGTATGAGTTATTATGTGTGCACAGATGTAATGTAGAACCTATATGCTTAGGTGTTGTGTGTGTGAGTGTAGCCTGTGTGCAATTGAAGAGAATGTGGAGATTGGAAGTATGGGCAGGTTCATTTTAGTATCAGGTTGCAGGATCATTAGTCGACTTACCCATTAGATTAGTCGACTAATACAACTGTTAGTCGACTTACCATAACCCCTAGTCGACTAGGTTCCCTTTAGAATAGTATTGGACTTTCTGTTTGTCGACTCTAACTTACCCTAGTCAACTATCCCCTTTCCTATAGTCGCCTGATAACCTCCCTAGTCAACTTGCCCTTTTCTTGTAGTCGACTAATATCCTATATTAGTCGACTTATCCTAGGTATAGTCGACTAGGTGTCTGTCCTGTAAGCTGTGCACTCTCTGTTTGTTGGCTGCAAGTAGTATAGCCGACCTGCTTTCCCTGTTAGTCGACTAGTCCATCTGTTAGTCGACTTAGTCCACCTGTTAGTCGACTAACCCTCACCCTAGTCGACTTGATCATCCCCCTAGTGGACTAACTTTAGTCTGACCACTGTTCTTAGATCTCTTATGGATCGAAGACTTTATCCTTGAGCTATGGTATTTTCCTAGAGATGGAAGGATAGGATTCTGAGGAATAGATATTGGTTGTACTTGACTTGGCCTTGTAGATCTTAGAAACTTGTATCCGATATGTTGCTGAGTTTTGGGATCGTATGTTTGACTGTGATAGAAGTAAGAGTTTGCAACGACTTTGAGAATATTAGTTGCTTCATAATGTTGCCTGGATTATTTTATTCATGACAGTTGGCTATTGTTCACCCTGGATATCTTGATTCACTTGAGGAACTTGACTGACTATATTTTGTATCTACCTAATAACTATCTTGTCCATGTTACTTAATTGCTGGGAAAATATTATTACACGGTAACAACACCCGCATGTTTACTTGTTATATATTCCTGTTATACGGGTATCATGTTCCTTGATATTTTATACTCCTGTTATACCAGCACCCTGACTTTCACATGTTGATATTGCTACCGTGACTACCACCGAGTTATCCCAGGAATTAAATAACATGCACATTAAATAATCTTGATAAACTAAAACATGATAACAAACAACTTACATTGGGATTGGGGAGATTGATAGAGGAGACAGCGTCCGTATTGTGGGTGGACCTAGGATTTAGGTTGCGCAGCCGAAAGAGGGTTCCACTGCAGGGTTCCCGTGGGGTGACTGACACTCCGTCCTGTTCCTGTTATGCATGTTATACATGTACCTGTTCCTGTTTACATGTTCCTGACTACCTTGCGGTAGGTCCTGGTTCAGCGCCAGGAGTCTGGGCCGTGGTCCCGGATATGCACGGGACCCACCTAAAGCATGTACAATGTCTCCAACCGATCAGTTTCAATAACTGAGGACATCGATTGGCATGTGTGGTAGGCGTAGTATGGGATGCGTCTATTACATATGACAATTGGTGTTCGCTGACATAATTAGTAATAAACTGTTAATGTATTGTGACTGACCGTAATCACCTGATTGTATACTTATATATATCATTATGATGGACACATTATTGTAACCAGGACCAGATTATGTACTAGGTTAGTGATATTGCTAGGATATACACCTAGACATCTGTTGTTTGTTACAGTTATTTTACTTATCTTATACCTGTACTCTTATTCTTGCTATTGTTATTCAGTTGCTTATATGATCATGTTATTTGATTATCTTATATCTGCAGTTATTCTTGTTACTGCTTTATGCTCCCTGTTTATATGCACGAGCTTTTCCCTTTACAAACACACTCACCAGGTCGCATTCTGACGACCCTGGATTTGCACGTCCAGATATTGGACGCTTGTTCTATTGTGTAGGTGTTCGATGAGATGGTACGCTTGGCGAGGAGCTGGACACTCTTCCTTTTGATTCTGGTATTCTTGCATTTTCTTATTCCTGTTATTATTCCATGATTCCGGCATATCATTCTTCCCTTCTATTTCATTCCCTACTTCATTTGAGATTCATGTGCAGCTTTTATATGTACTATTGCAGTGATCCTTGATTATTATGGTTTAGATTTATAGCTTGTTCAGGTTACTTTAGGCTTAGCGCGCATATGTGGGGTATTTTCCTCGCGTATATGCGTCGCCCACTCGTGTCGCGTCTCCGCCCTAGCGTATTTTGGGAAGCGGGGCGTGACAGGGTTATTTTGGTATCAGAGCCTAGGTTTTCGACTTGCGATCCTGAATCTTTGACTTTTGTTTCGCAAGAGAGACCTAGTTCCTACCGGTAACTTAAAACAAGCTATAATTACACTGCAATATACATATACTATCCATACAATGATGTCGACTCCAATTGAAATTCATCGTCCTCTCCTTGGACTCTATCTCTTGAATCTTTGATATCCCTGATTTCTACTCTTCTTCTAGAGTGATTTTGACCTTCTTGATTTCAAGTTCATCTTGATTATTTTTCCTGATTTGTCTCCTGAGTTTAATCACTTCTTGCTGAAGCTAGTAGCAGAGATCAGAGCGCGCAGCGGAAGCGTAGCGGACCCATGACGTGTTTAGAAGTGACGTGGAAGCTTGTTGTTTTCTTCCTGGACTTTGATTCTTTTATCATTCCCCACTTTATTGAAATTTTGAGGACGAAATTTTTATTAAGGTGGGTAGAATGTAATATCCCTAATCTAAACTACTGTATTTTTATTTTCTAAAGTATTTATTTTATTTTACTGGTGATATTATTATTATTTATTATTATTAGTATGGTCATGTAATGTTATTGGCATTATTATTATTAATGTTTTAGTTAAGTAATGTTATTGTTAATATTGGATTATTATTTTGTAGTGGTAATTGTAATATTTCCTTTCCCTTGATTTTTATTCATGCCTTATCCCTTGTCCCTATACCCGTTATCTAATCCATACCCAAACTCCATTACCCGTATCCTCTTTTATCCCCATATCAAGATCCAAACCCTTGACCTGTTATCTGATCCTATATCCATTACCCAAATCCAGTTCATAACCCAAACCCAATACCTATTTACCCATTTGGATCCAACCCCCAACCCATTAACAAACCCGTGACCCTTCAACCCGAAACCCATTATCTCAGTATCTTAATCCCAAATCCAAATCTTAACTAGCAAATCTTATCTAACTAACCCTAATCCTAACCATCTTGATATTATCCTAATCATAACTAGTCTAATCCCTACCCAAATCTAAATCCTATCTACTCAATCTCAACCTAATCTTTTATCCCAAATCAAATCCAAATTCTCAACAACCTAACATAATCCTAACCAATCATATCTTCTCCTCCCTCTCCCAAATCCATAGCCAATCCTCCATCTCCCAAAACACATCCGTGAACACCCTCCTCTCCTCTCACAGCCGTGACCAGCACCCCATGCCACCTTGGCCGACCCATCTTCCCATTGGCCATCACCATGCCGCATCATTTCCTATCCCATCACCCCACCGTCTTCTTTGCATGTGAGATTGCTTATTATGAATAACCATTCATTTAGCTGGCAATGATGCTGCCAATGAATGAAAAACTCATTTTTGGAGCAGTTACATGGTTAATTGTTTTGAGCATTGATGCATGTTGTCATCTCCATCCCCGTGGCCGCAAGACCCCAGTGCATCAACCTCTCCGTCCATCTCCAGCAGGCTGCAACCACAGGGAACCAGCACAACAGCAGCAACTCCAGCAGCAGTGCACAGCCAGATCCCCATCCGCCAACAGATCCTAGCCCCTCCATGGACAGCAGCATCCAGCAGGCCCTGCAGACCAGCGAACCACCAACAGCAGCTGCAGTCCAGCAGCGAGGACAGCCGCTGCAGCAGCAGCAGCAGCCGCGCAGCAGGCCTGCTGCACTTCCCCAGCACGGCAGGCCACCTCCCAGGCCGCCATGGTTGCTCTCTTTCCTCCTCGGCTTCCACGAGTGCGCGCCAGCAAACCGGCAACAATGGCAGCAGCAGCCCCCTCTCTGCTCCGCAGTGTACTGCTTCTCCTTCCATCCAGCAGAGCCACTCCAGCCCAAGGCAGCAACCAGCAGCTGCAACAGCAACACGGCAGCAACTCGGCAGCGATCAGATCCCCCTAGGTGAGTGTCTTTCTCTCTCTCTCTTTCTCTCTCTTTAATTAATTTTGTGTTCGTAAATATGTTTATGTGTGAGATATAAATTAATGTGTAGCGCATACAGATTACTTGATTTTAGGTATTACTTGATTATATGTGTATGAGTTATTATGTGTGCACAGATGTAATGTAGAACCTATATGCTTAGGTGTTGTGTGTGTGAGTGTAGCCTGTGTGCAATTGAAGAGAATGTGGAGATTGGAAGTATGGGCAGGTTCATTTCAGTATCAGGTTGCAGGATCATTAGTCGACTTACCCATTAGATTAGTCGACTAATACTACTGTTAGTCGACTTACCATAACCCCTAGTCGACTAGGTTCCCTTTAGAATAGTATTGGACTTTCTGTTTGTCGACTGTAACTTACCCTAGTCGACTATCCCCTTTCCTATAGTCGCCTGATAACCTCCCTAGTCAACTTGCCCTTTTCTTGTAGTCGACTAATATCCTATATTAGTCGACTTATCCTAACTATAGTCGACTAGGTGTCTGTCCTGTAAGCTGTGCACTCTCTGTTTGTTGGCTGTAGGTAGTATAGCCGACCTGCTTTCCCTATTAGTCGACTAGTACATCTGTTAGTCGACTTAGTCCACCTGTTAGTCGACTAACCCTCACCCTAGTCGACTTGCTCATCCCCCTAGTCGACTAACTTTAGTCTGACCGCTGTTCTTAGATCTCTTATGGATCGAAGACTTTATCCTTGAGCTATGGTATTTTGCTAGAGATGGAAGGATAGGATTCTGAGGAATAGATATTGGTTGTACTTGACTTGGCCTTGTAGATCTTAGAAACTTGTATCCGATATGTTGCTGAGTTTTGGGATCGTATGTTTGACTGTGATAGAAGTAAGAGTTTGCGACGACTTTGAGAATATTAGTTGCTTCATAATGTTGCCTGGATTATTTTATTCATGACAGTTGGCTATTGTTCACCCTGGATATCTTGATTCACTTGAGGAACTTGACTGACTATATTTTGTATCTACCTGATAACTATCTTTTCCATGTTACTTAATTGCTGGGAAAATATTATTACACGGTAACAACACCCGCATGTTTACTTGTTATATATTCCTGTTATACCAGTATCCTGTTCCTTGATATTTTATACTCCTGTTATACCGGCACCCTGACTTTCACATGTTGATATTGCTACCGTGACTACCACCGAGTTATCCCAGGAATTAAATAACATGCACATTAAATAATCTTGATAAACTAAAACATGATAACAAACAATTTACACTGGGATTGGGGAGATTGATGGAGGTAGGCCTGTCAACGGGTCGGGTCTGGACCCGGACCCGACCCGTTTAGACGGGTATGGGAAACTCAGTTCTGGACCCGAACCCGAATACCCGTTTGCCCGTTTACCCGATTAGTAAATGGGTCGGGTATGATTTTACATGGACCATACCCGTTTGCCCGTTTACCCGATTAGTAAATGGGAACACTATATAGATAGGAAACACCATATATAGCTCATGTCAGCTAATTAATGTTTGCCAACTGGATTAGTAATGGGGAAGAATAACTAGGGTATGCATTGTCTTCTCCAAATGCCACTTGTCAAACATTTTTGTGTGATAGCCATGACTTCTCATAACTTACAGATAGGAAACACCATAACCCACGGGTCCCGGTAAATGGGTCCAGACCCGCGAACCCATGGGTCCGGGTATGGGAACCTAGGTTCTATACCCGCGGGTAAATAGGTCGGGTATGGTACATCCTATAGTAATCGGGTCCGGGTCTGGTACCACCCGGACCCGACCCGAACCCGACCCGTTGACAGGTCTAGATGGAGGAGACAGCGTCCGTATTTTGGGTGGACCTAGGATTTAGGTTGCACAGCCGAAAGAGGGTTCCACTGCAGGGTTCCCGTGGGGTGACTGATACCCCGTCCTGTTCCTGTTATGCATGTTATACATGTACCTGTTCCTATTTACATGTTCCTGACTACCTTGCGGTAGGTCCTGGTTCAGCGCCAGGAGTCTGGGCCGTGGTCCCAGGTATGCACGGGACCCACCTAAAGTATGGACAATGTCTCCAACCGATCAGTTTCAATAACTGAGGACATCGATTGGCATGTGTGGTAGGCGTAGTATGGGATGCGTCTATTACATGTGACAATTGGTGTTCGCTGACATAATTAATAATAAACGTTGATGTATTGTGACTGACCGTAATCACCTGATTGTATATCTATATATATCATTATGATGAACATATGATTGTAACCAGGACCAGATTATGTACTAGGTTAGTGATATTGCTAGGATATACACCTAGACATCTGTTGTTTGTTACATTGTTTTACTTGTCTTATACCTGTACTCTTATTCTTACTATTGTTATTCAGTTGCTTATATTATCATGTTATTTGATTATCTTATATCTGCAGTTATTCTTGTTACTGCTTTATGCACCTTGTTTATATGCACGAGCTTTTCCCTTTACATACACACTCACCAGGTCGCGTACTGACGACCCTGGATTTGCACGTCCAGATATTGGACGCTTGTTCTATTGTGCAGGTGTTCGATGAGATGGTACGCTTTGCGAGGAGCTGGACACTCTTCCTTTTGATTCTGGTATTCTTGCATTTTCTTATTCCTGTTATTATTCCTTGATTCCGGCATATCATTCTTCCCTTCTATTTCATTCCCTACTTCATTTGAGATTCATGTGCAGCTTTTATATGTACTATTGCAGTGATCCTTGAATATTATAGTTTAGATTTATAGCTTGTTCAGGTTACTTTAGGCTTAGCGCGCATATGTGGGGTATTTTCCTCGCGTATATGTGTCGCCGACTCGTGTCGCGTCTCCGCCCTAGCGTATTTTGGGAAGCGGGGCGTGACATCCACCGAGAAGGATTTTGTACAACCGGGAGTACCGAGCTCCTCTCTCAACCAATACAACCTCCACCGAGTCAAACAATCACCACCTCACACAAGAGGGGTAGGCCCGTAGCCAAACAACCACAAATCACCTCTACCGAATAGGGCTACAAACCAACCAACTTCACTTCTCACAAGAGGGAGTAAACCACAATCTCAACCTCTACCAAGAGGGAGCAAACAACAACCCAAATCAACCTCTACCAAAGAGGGATACAACAAATGAAGGGGTTTACAACAAGTGGTATGTCTCAACCACAAACCAATTTCTTTTTCCACAAACAAATGATCCTAATAGAATAGGATAGGAGATATAGCTCAAGTGTGAAAAACTTTAGGGTTTGGAAAACAAAAACTCAAAGAAAAATACTTGGGAAAACTCTTTGTAAAAGATAGAAATGAATAACAATACAAATCTCCCAAAATTTCTATTTTCTTTGATTTTTCCAAAAACTCTAAAACAAATAAGATGAATCCTTTTTGGCACTAAAACTCTTTTGAAAACTTGTTTAAAACACAAGAGAAGGTCTGGAAATTTTGGCTCTAAAAAACTTAGTCAAAAACCCAAAGAGATGGGGCTTAAATAGCCTTCTCCAAAAAATAGCCGTTTGGCTGTTTTTTGTCAGTCAGAACAGCTGGCGGTCGACCGCCCGGTCGACCGCCAACGGTCATATTTTTGACCGTTGGCTGCCAGCGGTCGACTGGCCGGTCGACCGTGGAAAAACAGAGAGCAGAGCTCTCTGGTCCGGTCGACCGCCCTGTCGACCGGCCCAAGTGCCAGCCCAACGTGCACGGTTCTGTGCACGTCGGTCGACCGACCAGTCGACCGGCTCCTGGTCCAGTCGACCGTGCGGTCGACCGACAGAGCCTGTCAGGCACTGTTCTGGGTCAGAAAAATAGGATAAAAATTATTCTAATAAATCCCATAAATCTTCTAAAAATCCATAAAAATAGTTTTATCATTTTACATTGATATACAAACATGTGATAAAATTTACAACACAAATATCAAACATTTTGGACTAATGTTGTGTCTTATAAATTTTATCAAAAACCAAAAACTGTATTTTACCAAACTTGGATTTTTCAATACATGAATAGGAAAGTAGAAATAAGTTTGTCTAGGAAGTTAAGCATGCATGTATAGAATGAATTTACTATACATAAACCAATTAAACTTGTTTTGATCTACTATTCATGAAAACAAATATCAGTTAAACTAAAACCGAAAAACCAATATCCATTAAACGTGTGTGTTGTGCACTTGAGCAAATCAACTATCTAATCTTTACACATGGATCTAAAACACACTAAACTAAACTATGGATACCTAAGTCTTCTTGACGATCTCCATCTTCAAGTGACTCGATCCAAACCGTGATCCACCGAGCTTGACTCCAACGAGTGCAAAGAATGAACTTGATGCTCGAGCTCTAGAATCACCATGTGAAAGCTTCCAAACCATCTTGTTGAAGCAATCACCAACTAATATCTTGATTAAAGATCTGAAACTAAACATCACAAGATAATTAGTAAACATAACTACATTAGTTAATCATCATCAAAACTAGAGTGGAAAGCCTCTGGGCCAACAATCTCCCCCTTTTTGATGATGACAAAACTCATGGAGTTATATATGCATGGATTAAAGTTAAGCTTCAAAGAAGCTCTCCCTTAACTCATGCATAGGAAAAAAACAATAAATATATGCAATATAAGCTCATAAACATGTATGCATAGACATGCATAAAACAAGGTACCAAATACAAAAACATGCTCTTGATACCAAACATATGAAATGCATCATGCATAAAACGTGCTCTTGATACCAATAAAAACATGCTCTTAAATAATGCTCTTGATACCAATTAAACAATTAAACGACAAACTAATAAATAAAACAAAACATGCATATAAAAACATGCATAAAAACTCAAATACTTCTCCCCCTTTTTGTCAATCATCAAAAAGGGGTCCAAGTAAAAACAAAAACATTTTTCTCACCCTTTTTGTTCGAAACAAAGAATTAACAAAGGGTCAAACAAACAAATCAATATAAATTTTCATGGATACCAATTGAAAGAAATAGATCAATAGATACCAATGAAAATAAACAAAAACTTGATACTAATTGAGTAAACAAATAAGCATTTTGATACCAATTTTGAGAAAACAAATACAATCTGATACCAATTTAAAGTATTATTCTTTTAAACATATGATACCAAATTGAAATTATTATTTTCTATCATAAAGTAAGGGAGTGGAATACAAAACCAATGGTAAATCAAATACCAATTGAAAGATAAAATACGAGTTTTCTCCCCCTTTATGAAATACCAAATAAAACAATGCTTAAGCTTGTTTAAGATACCAATTGAAAACTAATCAATTGAAACATGATGATCATTAAAACTCAAGCTTAGCATAAATAAAATATATATATATGTATGAAAATTAGATACCAATCGAAATTGATACTATTTGAAATGTAAGCATACATACATAAAAAATATATGAGTATACTAGAAATGTCAATATTGATACCAATTGAAAAAATCCAATAATACCAATTAAAACAACAATAATATCAAACGTATATCTCATATAACCTATCACCCAATCATGCTCAAGTTTAAAAGATATTCAAGAAGGATATACAACGCATGGTCGCCCATCCAACCGCCCGTTGAAGGTAGGGTTTTCAAAAATAGGTTTGAAAGTAAAGTATGTTTGAAAATCTACCATATGAAGAATACAAACTAGTTAAATGGAAAACTTGTTAACTAGTATGAAATCCTTCAAGCAAGGAATAAACAAAATTATATTTTTCATGAAACATGAAATTCACATGATATCCAACACTCAAATTCAATGAAGCATAAATATGACTCATGAAGACAAAGCATGAGTAAACAAAAAAGGTGAGTGTACAAATACAATGTGAAGACATGATCATGAAAATATTCAATTAAGCTCAATATTCCTTAAAACATGAAAATCATCAAAAATTATTTAATCTTCAAGGCATATGTATGTCTTATACAAACTAAGGTATACATACATATCCAAACACAACGAGTCTACAAAAATATATGCATGAAGGCACGTGGCTCAAAGGATGTATATGTATAAACATTAGTTTGGACAAGATAGACATATACATGAAGTTAAACATATAATCATAAAATAAGTCCAAAATGGGAATACAAGTTTAAAATGCATGAATCATCAAAACTAGCCTATACTAGCACATCTAATTGTAAGTTCACCTAGAGGGGGGTGAATAGGTGATGGCTAACCTAATGGTCACTTCATGACAAATAATGCGGAATTAAAAACTATTATGACCTAAATTAAACTCTTACACTAAACACCACGTATAACACAAGAGTGTTGTCGAATTCCCCGTGAAGGGCTCTGGACAAACTCCTCTAGATTCCCCTTGATAAGGGTTGAGGTGCCGCGTTGGCACTCTTGGTTAAATACAAGTGTTAGCAAACAACCCAAGCATGTATATCAATGAGCACAAATGAATATATCAAGCATGTAAAGATAGACAATAAAAGTATGCAAGAGATAAAGGAGATAGAGAGAGAGAATGAGCAATCGCAAACACAAGGGTATGTTTCGAGGTTCGAGCACACTTGCTCTACATCCCCGCCTTCGACACACGAAGGATTTCCACTATGCAAGATCCCAATGGATCTCTCCCCGGTGCCGCAACACCTACAAACCCTCGGACTTCCTAGTCCCGTACACACGCAAGCCCCACAAGCTTGCCGAGCCCGTACCTCAAACCAAGAGTTCACAACCGAACTCTAAACCATCGCGAGCACACTTGCCCGCCTCCTCAAAGGAACAAGAATGAAATCTCTTGGTGATCTAAACACTTTGATCACCAATAAAACTCTCACTACAATACTCCTATAGGATGAGTATGTCTATGAATTGCTCAAGCGTTTGTGTGAGAAAAACTAGGAAGAGAATGGTGGAGGAAAACTCAAAGAATCACTTTTAAATCACTCTTGATAAACTCTCCTTTTGATTGGAAATATTTGCTCTCAAATATGTGGAGAAAACCTTTTTAAAGGATCAGAAAAACTGGCTTGAAAGCTCTTCTAAAATCTTGTTTTAAAACAATGACCAAACCCCCAAATATATAGGCTGTTAAAAACTAGCCGTTGGGGTCTGTCAGACCTGTCGGTCGACCGCCCGGTCGACCGCCAACGGTTAAGAATCCGACCGTTGGAGCCTCCGGTCGACCCAAAAGAACAGAGATCACTGCTCTCAGTTCCGGTCGACTGGGTCGGCAGACCGGCCATCTGCCAGGTCAAGGCGTGCACGTCGTGCACGTCGGTCGACCGGTCCGGTCGACCGACTTTAGGTATAGTCGACTATACAGTCGACTTGCTGAAGCCAGAAAACAGAAATCTGGGATTAAAAAGTTTGTCTTTTGGCTCACATAAAAATCCCATAAAATACATGAAAATCTACAAAAATAGTTTTACCAATATACTTTGATAAACAAACATGCTTGCACAAAATAAAGGCATGTTATAAAAGATTTGGACTATTTTTGTAAGTTGGAAATATTGGCTCAATTGAAAACTAGTATTTTTCTAAAACTTGTTTTCCAAACTTCTTCATGATACAAAAACAAGATATTTTGAATTCATTAAAGCATAGTGTGTATGGATATGATCCACTACACAATTAAGATGAAATATCTATATTTTTGGCATTAAGCTCTAAATATGGTTTTGGATAAAAGATATGCATATAAGAAATTCCAAAAACCAAAAAGTATTTTTCCAAAAAGAAAGTCTTTTCTAAATCTGAAAATTCTTTTATGAAAAGACAACTAAATCAAGAGTGTGTGTGTGATATATGTTTGAGCAATCCACCAACTATTCTATCCTTTACATTTTATCTAAAAATAAAATCTTATACCTAGACACAAGTCTTGATCTTGAAGTCTTCCCTTGAAGTCTTCTCATTTTCTTGACTTGGTCCAAACACGATCCAACGAGCTCAAGTTTTGATGTGGTCTTGATGCATAGGCTCGTGAATCAACCGGTGCTAGCTCCAAAACTTGACTTTAAATCCTTTGTTGAAGCTCCACACCTACTAAAATCTTGATAACAAATCTGTCACTAATTAAACACAAGATCATTAGTACTATAACTACATGAGTTAATCATCATCAAAACTAGACTGATGGGCCTTTGGGCCAACAATCTCCCCCTTTTTGATGATGACAAAACTCATGAAGTTATATATGCATGGATTAAAGTAAAGCTTCAAAGAAGCTCCCCCTTAACTCATGCATACCAAAATAAACAATAATATATGACAATGAAGCTCATAAATATGCATGCAAATGAATGGAGATAAAATAAAACAAAATAAATCTTTTTCTCCTATTTGCAAAACAAAATATATATGCATAAAACATAAATCTTTCTCAAACATGCATATAAATCTCAAATTCTTCTCCCCCTTTTTGTCAATCATCAACAAAGGGGTTAAAGTAAAACAAAATTATCAAATTTTTCTCCCCCTTTTTGTCCGAAATAAAGAACCAAAGAAGGGGTGAACACAAATCAGTCAATAAAAGGTTATATGCGATATACATTCATGAAGAGGAAGATGCTAAGTTAGCTTCCCTACACATATGCATTACATGAAGAAGGGATGACAAGCCCCAATTCACATAGGAGATGTGAAGCTCCCCCTACACACGTGTACCACATAAAGAAGAGTTGTTAAGCTCCTCAATATACAATACACTCAACATGAATCTATATGTAGAAGAGATGTTAAGCTCTCCTTACATATAGGCAATACAAATCAAAAAATTTGAATTTTTTCTTATAAAACAAAATTTTGAATTTTCTCAATAAAACAAATCTTGAGAATTTTGATATCAAATTTGAAAATGATCAATCATATTGATACCAATTTAAAGACAAATGCATAAGCTTGAAAAATAAGATTTGAATTAAGCTTAGCATTAACAAACTTTGTGCTTTAAATATGTAAAACAATTTTTAGCTTAAGCACAAAACAATCATATATATGTATGAAAAAAATGAGTATACCAATTGAAATTAATACATACATATATGGGAAGACAGAATATGAGTATATACAAAGAAAGTTCATATTGATACCAATTGAAAATGTCCAATGATACCAATTGAAAAATAAGCTTAAGTGTATACATCATATAATCTACCACATGAAGAACTCGAACTAGTTAAATGAAAATGTTTGAAAACTAGTACGGAATCCTTCAATCAAGGAATAAAATGTAAATCACATGAAAATGGCAATGAAGCTCAATATTCCTTTAAATAAGACAATGTGAAAATTATCATAAATTTTGAAAACATGAAAATCACCAAAAAAAAAAATTTTTTTAAAATTATATTTCAAGGTATATGTATGTTTTGACAACACAAGAAGTATACATACATATCCCTAAACACAATTGAGTCCATATATATAGATTTGCATGAAAGGCAAATGACTCAAGAGGTATACATGTATATCTTAAAGTTTGTCAAAATAAACATATACATGAAATGAAAGCACATGATCATAACACAAATCTAAAATGGGAATACAAGTTTAAAAATGTAAGGATCATCAAAACTAGGCTATACTACCACACCAAATAGGCACAAATAAGCAATCAAACCCAACCATATATAGATTTATTTGTGACCCATAATATGTACAAGTATAAATTCTAGTGTTGACAAAAACTATCATTTAAACTAATATTCAATTCATGAAGCATCAAATCTTGAGAATACAAAAAAATAAGATCATGTGTATATCTTATAAACTAATTGAAGAATAAATAACTAGTATAAAATAGTTTTTGAACAACTAGTTAAAGATCCTTCAAATACATCAAATCATATATACTTCATAAAGCATAACTAAATACATAAAGATTTAATCACTCATGGTCTATAAAGCTCAAAATGATCATAAAACTAAGTCATGAATTAATAAATGAAGATGTGAGTGTTTAAAAGATCATGTAAATAGCATTTTTATGAAAATAGACATTTAAGCTCAAAAAGATTATAAGTCACATTTTTAACAAATCAACTCAAAATCATTTTTCATAAAATCAACAAACTTCTAGGTATATGTATGATTTATTCAAATCTAACAATATGCATACATATCCCAAATATAAAAGAGTCTATCAAATGTATTTGCATGAAGGCAAGAGACTCACGGGTAAACATGTATATTTATTAGATTTGAATTAAAAATACATATACATGAAGTAAAATCATAAAATTTGGCAAAGCATGTATAAATGAGAGAATCATCAAAACTAGACTATACATGTGCATATAGTGGGTACAAATGAACATGAAGTGCAAATATATATATAAATCAAATGTAACTCACTATTAGTACATGTATAATACAAGTTTTGATAAAAACTACATCTAAGCATGTTTTTACCACATGAAGCACATAAAAACACAAAACATGAACATGCTATAAGTAAAAAGCATGTACATAAAAAGAAGGAGTTTAGACATTGTTACCAACTCCAAAGCTCCAAGCATGGTGGTCTTTCCCACCAAAACCTCCTTGATAGCGATGCATCAATAAGTGTGTCCATCATATCCATTTGCATCCACCATCAAGGCACCAAGTCTCTTACGTCTTGAGAGATCCCTCACCTACATCAAAAACATAGGGTGGGGGTTTTGGTACCCATATTTTCTTGGGTCCTTTGGGGTTAGTCTTGTAAGGAACCCAAAAATTTTTATTTGCAAAAATAAAATGATGCAACTTGTCATAACAAAATTTTGCTAAATGGCCTTTGCGGTCACAATGTGTACATGTGTACACCTTAGTATGCTTATATGTTAGTATGCTTATGTGTGTGTGAATGATCATGGTGTGCAACATAAGCATATGCATGATGGGTATGATGTGCATGAACATGTGGAGTTTGTTTCTTTGAAAACATTGACTCCAATCTAGTATGGTTGAATGCACAAGAGTTCAAAGTTGAACTCAAATTATTAATTTTATCTTTCAAAACATTAATCTCACTAGTGGTGGCATGTAAAGCATGGTGAGATATAAAATCATTTTTCTTTTTCTTTTTCGAAACAAATTCTTTTTCTTTTTCACAAATTTTTCTTTTTAAAGAATTATTTTCTTGAAAAACAACTTCCTTTTATTTTTCCACCAAATCAATTTTATTTTTCAAACTTGTGTTTCCTTCACAAAGATCATTCAATTTAGACATGAGGGAAACATTTTCATTTTTCAAATCATCTTTTTCTTTTTCAATGCATGCAACCTTATTTCTAAATGAATCATTTTCTTTTAGCATTGAATCAAAATTCTTTTTCAAATTTTTATTTTCTTTCTTAATCATGTCATATTTCTCAAGCAATTGTTGACAAAAAGAAGTGAGCTCATCATATGACATATTATCATCCTCCTCGGATTCGGTAGTTACCTCAAGGGGGTTATCCCCATGGACCATATAGCACTTGTTGGAGGTGTCGCTTCCAACATCCGAATCGCTCCCGGCATAATATAGATCCTTTTCGCCAAGGGAGGTGATGATGTTCCATGCTACAAAAGCCGATTCAACATTAGAAACCCTAAATAAATAATCATCATTTAGGGTACTCTTCAAAGCATTTAGGGCTTTTGCATTAGCCTCAAAATTCTTACCATCTAAATAATATGCATTATTAGTAGTGGCAAGATAAACATGAATGCCTAGGGTCTTGAGGTAAAGGACATCTTAACCTTCCAAATGTGGATGTTAAGAATGTCAAAAGTGGGTGGTGACATGAAGTCCATGGTGTGTGTACAAAATATGTGATTAGCCTAAAAATGAGGATCTTTAACTCTAGGTTGTAAGACCCAAATCAGAGTACCAAGCTCTGATACCAATTGTATGTTCACCTAGAGGGGGGTGAATAGGTGATGGCTAACCTAATGGTCACTTAATGACAAATAATGCGGAATTAAAAACTATTATGACCTAAACTAAAATCTTACACTAAACACCACGTATAACAAAAGAGTGTTGCCGAATTTCCCGTGAAGGGCTCTGGACAAACTCCTCTAGATTCCCCTTGATAAGGGTTGAGGTGCCGCGTTGGCTCTCTTGGTTAAATACAAGTGTTAGCAAACAACCCAAGCATGTATATAAATGAGCACAAATGAATATATCAAGCATGTAAAGATAGACAATAAAAGTATGCAAGATATAAAGGAGATAGAGAGAGAATGAGCAATCGCAAACACAAGGGTATGTTTCGAGGTTCGAGCACACTTGCTTTACATCCCCGCCTTCGACACACGAAGGATTTCCACTATGCAAGATCCCAATGGATCTCTCCCCGGTGCCGCAACACCTACAAACCCTCGGACTCCCTAGTCCCGTACACACGCAAGCCCCACATGCTTGCCGAGCCCGCACCTCAAACCAAGAGTTCACAACCGAACTCTAAACCACCGCGAGCACACTTGCCCGCCTCCTCAAAGGAACAAGAATGAAATCTCTTGGTGATAAACACTTTGATCACCAATAAAAACTCTCACTACAACACTCCTATAGGATGAGTATGTCTATGAATTGCTCAAGTGTTTGTGTGAGAAAAACTAGAAAGATAATGGTGGAGGAAAACTCAAAGAATCACTTTTAAATCACTCTTGATAAACTCTCCTTTTGATTGGAAATATTTGCTCTCAAATATGTGGAGAAAACCTTTTTAAAGGATCAGAAAAACTGGCTTGAAAGCTCTCCTAAAATCTTGTTTTAAAAATGACCAAACCCCAAATATATAGGCTGTCAAAAACTAGCCGTTGGGGTCTGTCAGACCTGTTGGTCGACCGCCCGGTCGACCGCCAACGGTCAAGAATCCGACCGTTGGAGCCTCCGGTCGACCGCCCGGTCGACCCAAAAGAACAGAGAGCACTGCTCTCAGTTCCGGTCGACTGGGTCAGCAGACCGGCCATCTGCCAGGTCAAGGCGTGCACATCGTGCACGTCGGTCGACCGGTCCGGTCGACCGACTTTAGGTATAGTCGACTATACAGTCGACTTGCTGAAGCCAGAAAAACAGAAATCTGGGATTAAAAAGTTTGTCTTTTGGCTCACATAAAAATCCCATAAAATACATGAAAATCTACAAAAATAGTTTTACCAATATACTTTGATAAACAAACATGCTTGCACAAAATAAAGGCATGTTATAAAAGATTTGGACTATTTTTGTAAGTTGGAAATATTGGCTCAATTGAAAACTAGTATTTTTCTAAAACTTGTTTTCCAAACTTCTTCATGATACAAAAACAAGATATTTTGAATTCATTAAAGCATAGTGTGTATGGATATGATCCACTACACAATTAAGATGAAATATCTATATTTTTGGCATTAAGCTCTAAATATGGTTTTGGATAAAAGATATGCATATAAGAAATTCAAAAACCAAAAAGTATTTTTCCAAAAAGAAAGTCTTTTCTAAATCTGAAAATTCTTTTATGAAAAGACAACTAAATCAAGAGTGTGTGTGTGATATATGTTTGAGCAATCCACCAACTATTCTATCCTTTACATTTTATCTAAAAATAAAATCTTATACCTAGACACAAGTCTTGATCTTGAAGTCTTCCCTTGAAGTCTTCTCATTTTCTTGACTTGGTCCAAACACGATCTAACGAGCTCAACTTTTGATGTGGTCTTGATGCATAGGCTCGTGAATCAACCGGTGCTAGCTCCAAAATTTGACTTTAAATCCTTTGTTGAAGCTCCACACCTACTAAGATCTTGATAACAAATATGTCACTAATTAAACACAAGATCATTAGTATTATAACTACATGAGTTAATCATCATCAAAACTAGAGTGATGGGCCTTTGGGCCAACACTAATAGGTTCAAATAAGCGTTAAAGTGCAAACATATAATGATCTATTTGTGGCCCACTATATGTACAAGTATATATCCTAGTTTTAATGAAAACTAACATTTAAACATGTAATCAAATCATTAAGCATCAAAATAAAACAAAAATCATAAACACACATATGATCATTATGTATGTGCATGTGCATTAGATCTAGGACATACATATTAGTTAAAAACAAAGTGAGAACACATAGATATAGGTCCATATTAAACATGGGTGTCTCAAATAACTAAACATGTATATCACTAATCTAAATCACATGGCATAGGCATAATGAACAATAAACAAGACATGCTATAAATCGATGAACATGAAAAGCATGCAAATATAAACGGGAATTAGAGATCGATACCAAAACCGATGAAGGCACCTCTCTAGTTCTCCAAACCAAGGTGGTCCTCCCACCAAACTTTCCTTGAAAGTGATGCATCCAAATAGTCCACATGAAGCTCGGAACGCATCCACTCCAAGGCACCATTGCTCTCACGTCATGCAAGAGCCCACACCTACATCATAAACAATAGGGGTGGTCTTTGGTACCCATACTCTTTTGGGTCCATGGGGGTTAGTACCTTTTCTAACCCAAACAAAATTATTTGCTAAATTTTCATCATGTATTCTATCATAGCAAAATCTAGCAAGGTGGCCCTTACGTCTACAATGTGTACAAGTGTACACATGAGCATACATAGTGTGAAAGTTGTGACCGTGAGTAGCATGTGTATGCCGTGGATGGTGTGCATGCATAGATGGAACTTGTTTCTTTTGAAACAAAGATTCCAAACGTGTATGACTCAAAACACAATGGCTCAAAGTGGAGCCCAAACAATCCATATTCTTGTTTAACAAATTTATATCTTTTTCAATGTTAGAAGAAGTGGAGCATGCAATAGGTGAAACTATCCTAGCATGGCAAACATGTGTATCTATATCATTTTTCAAAACAATATTTTTCTTTAAACAAACATCTAAATCCTTTGAAATAGAATCAATTTTTATTTTCAAAGAATTATTTTCTTTTACAACAAAATCAAGTTTAGAAGACATAATTTTATTTTTCTTCAAAACTTCATTACAATCATTTCTATTTTTCAAAATCTCATTTTCTTTTAATGCAAGTTCAAGTTTAGACTTCAATGAATCCCTTTCATTAGAAATCTCAACCTTCTCTTGCAAAACCAACTCAAGTTTTGAAAACAAATCCTCTTTTTCTTTATTTAATTTACAAGTTTTCTTTTTCAAAACTTTATATTTTTCAATCAATTTTTCACACACAATAGATAGTTCTTCATTCAAAGTATGGGCATCAATATTCTCATCACATGAAGAACTAGCATCATTATTATATAATTTAGTTTCCGAGTATATCTCAAGGGAGTCATTCCCTTGGACCATGAAGCATTGTGACTCGGATTCTCCACTAGACTCCTTCGGTTGGATTGGCATTTGAAGCTTGGAGGTGGAGGTGGTCAACTTGTTCCACACTGCAAAGGCGGAATCAAGGTTAGAAACAAGCATAATATATTCTTTAGAAAGCGTGCTTCTAATTGCCTCAAGGGCTTGTGTATTGGCCCCTATATGATTGCGGTTACCAAGATAGCATTTCTTGATAGCGGCAAGAAAACATGCAAGTCTAAGGTTTTCAAATAACAACTCATCTTGGCTTCCAAATATCAAATCTAGAAATATCAAACATAGGAGGGCTATCCATGAGTGCAAACTATATGTGTGCAAATGCAAATGAAGATTAGCAAACCAAGATCTCACTCCTAGGTGGTTAAACCTAAATATCAGGAGTGGAGGCTCTGATACCAATTGAAATCACCTAGAGGGGGGGTGAATAGGTGATAGTGCTAATCTAAAAACTAAATGCGGAATTACAAAACTAATTTGCAACAACACCTAGTGCAACCAACGAGTGTAGCCGAATTCCCCGTGAAGGGCTCTGAACTAACTCCTCTTGATTCCTCTGAATAAGAGTTGAGGCGCTATATGAAGCTCTCGTGGTTAAGCACAAGTGAGGCACACACAAACAATCCAAGCATATAAATGATATGGCAATATGAATCAATGCACAACACAAAATAGAGAGAGAGAGAGAGAGTTGAGAGTCAATGGATTAAACGCAAAGACAAAGATGTGTTTCGAGGTTCGAGCCCCTAGCTCTACGTCCCGCCTTCACCGAGAAGGATTTCCAATCCACTAACTCGTCCACCTAGGACTCCCACCGAGGGAACCTCCACCGAGGAGGATTTTGTACAACCGGGAGTACCGAACTCCTCTCTCAACTAATACAACCTCCACCGAGTCAAACAATCACCACCTCACACAAGAGGGTAGGCCCATAGCCAAACAACCACAAATCACCTCTACCGAAGAGGGATACAAACCAACTAACTCCACCTCTCACAAGAGGGAGTAAACCATAATCTCAACCTCTACCAAAGAGGGAGCAAACAACAACCCAAATCAACCTCTACCAAAGAGGGATACAACAAATGAAGGGGTTTACAACAAGTGGTATGTCTCAACCACAAACCAATTTCTTTTTTCACAAACAAATGATCCTAATAGAATAGGATAGGAGATATAGCTCAAGTGTGGAAAACTTTAGAGTTTGGAAAACAAAAACTTAAAGAAAAATACTTGAGAAAACTCTTTGTAAAAGATAGAAATGAATAACAATACAAATCTCCCAAATTTCTATTTTCTTTGATTTTTCCAAAAACTCTAAAACAAATAAGATGAATCCTTTTTGGCACTAAAACTCTTTTGAAAACTTGTTTAAAACACAAGAGAATGTCTAGAAATTTTGGCTCTAAAAACTTAGTCAAAAACCCAAAGAGATGGGGCTTAAATAGCCTTCTCCAAAAAATAGCCGTTTGGCTGTTTTTTGTCAGCCAGAACAGCTGGCGGTCGACCGCCCTGTCGACCGCCAACGGTCATATTTTTGACCGTTGGCTGCCAGCGGTCGACCGGCCGGTCGACCGTGGAAAAACAGAGAGCAGAGCTCTCTGGTCCGGTCGACCGCCCGGTCGACCGGCCCAAGTGCCAGCCCAACGTGCACGGTTCTGTGCACGTCGATCGACCGACCGGTCGACCGGCTCCTGGTCCGATCGACCGTGCGGTCGACCGACAGAGCCTGTCAGGTACTGTTCTGGGTCAGAAAAACAGGGTAAAAATTATTCTAATAAATCCCATAAATCTTCTAAAAATCCATAAAAATAGTTTTATCATTTTACATTGATATACAAACATGTGATAAAATTTACAACACAAATATCAAACATTTTGGACTAATGTTGTGTCTTATAAATTTTATCAAAAATCAAAAACTGTATTTTACCAAACTTGAATTTTTCAATACATGAATAGGAAAGTCAAAATAAGTTTGTCTAGGAAGTTAAGCATGCATGTATAGAATGAATTTACTATACATAAACCAATTAAACTTATTTTGATCTACTATTCATGAAAACAAATATCGGTTAAACTAAAAACCGAAAAACCAATATCCATAAAACGTGTGTGTTGTGCACTTGAGCATATCAACTATCTAATCTTTACACATGAATCTAAAACACACTAAACTAAACTATGGATACCTAAGTCTTCTTGACGATCTCCATCTTCAAGTCGACTCGATCCAAACCGTGATTCATCGAGCTTGACTCCAACGAGTGCAAAGAATGAACTTGATGCTCGAGCTCTGGAATCACCATGTGAAAGCTTCCAAACCATCTTGTTGAAGCAATCACCAACTAATATCTTGATTAAAGATCTGAAACTAAACATCACAAGATAATTAGTAAACATAACTACATGAGTTAATCATCATCAAAACTAGAGTGGAAAGCCTCTGGGCCAACAAGTCATCCCCCGGAACCCTGTAGTGGAACTGTACCTCGGTTGCGCAATCTGTATCGTATGTCCACCCAAAATATAGACGTTGTCTCCTCCATCGATTTTTCCAATCCCAGTATAAGTTGTCTATTTACATTATTATTTAAAGCAATCAATATCTAAGTTATTTCAATTACTGAGACAATATGGTGACAGTAACAATATCAATGATGTAACAATAACAATGTGGACAATATTACTGTGTAAGCGGTAGAACAATAGAACAATACATATGTTACGGTCTGACAATATTTTTCAAGTAATTTTTATTAACATGAATTAGTACAATAACAAATCCAGATACTACTCAATGGAGAGACTCATCTAGAACTGATCAACATCTCATCCATCTGCACTAGGATACAATAGTAACTGATCCATCTATTTATAGTCTCAATACAATCATCTTAAACATCAAGTATCAATTCATATCAAAATAATCCGATACAGTAACCCATAAGTCCAATAAATAATCAATCAGTTCTCTTATCTTATCAATCTACTATGATCTTCTATATCCATCAGTCTATTCCAATCTCAACATAACGGAATAAATACTCAGCTACCTCTAACCTATCATCATTATCCAATCCTATACAATGTCTTCAATCCACTCCCACTTCCATCAATCCCAATCACATGTCCAAACAACATAACAAATTTACTGCACATCTGTAGATCCACTAGTTCAGGTAAATCCAATGTACACATATTCATCAATCTGCTCTAGTCTTTTAAGTTACCAATAACTGAGATCACATAATAACTACTATCAAACTCTGTATATATATTAACACTGATATCAATGAAATCACTCTCATAATAACTCAACCTCTGTAACTGAATAACTGAATAGTCAAGAACCAACATGAAACACTGAATACATCCTCGAGATCAACTAAAACAACAGATATCGAGATCACAAATAAAGAATAGAAATATCCTCAAAATCAGATTTATCCAACTATAATCAATATCGTTGCTAAGGAGCGTAATGTTCTCGATCAACAAGAAATATAGATCATTTTTACATCTAGTATCCAATGTCAATAGGATCATCAGTCCTTAACAATATAATCAGGGTAAATCTAAAAGTCCTTGTTTCAATTATCTAAAATCAAGATCATATTACATATCGATATCAAAGGTAAGCTATACACACAACACCTGATGACAATCTAATAAGATCAATCTCCTCTATAAACTGATCAAGATCTAATGTAAAATATATCACGAGTCAACTCTAATTCTAACTAAGTCAATATCAATTCGTGTATCAGTCAGTCCATCAAAAAAGCAATGTCACACCTACTTGTCCTCAATATCCAAAGAGTTTCGGTCGGAATATCACCAACAACGGTCAATAAACACTATACATAAAATATGAATCTCTAATCTCAATCACGAACCAATCAACCTCAAGATCAATAAATTTATTTTCTAATTTTATACAACTAAGTCAGTTACAAGATCAAGTCCGATCTATGGTATATCAATAATAGGCCTAAGCCAACAATGACGAATTATTAATACAAGAAAGACACCAATAAATGCTCATATCAACTAAATACATAAAGTGTACGGTCACTAATATCATATGAAATGGTACGCGTAATCATACTTGTCAAATATATCGGACGGTCAAATAAAATGATACAGGTAACATATAAATAATATTGACAATAAGAAATAAGAAAATGATACAAGAGCAAACAATAACATGAAATGACGCGGTTTTAGAACCGAATAGCCGTCTGGTCTCCAATGCACGAACCGGTAGGAATATTTAGATCATCCAATGGATCAGTTTTTGAATCACCGTGTATCGGCTCCACGGTGAACAGGAATCCAGATCGGGTTCGGATCTCTTGTTACTAGTTTGAATCGCATGAACAAGTCCAAAATTCTGCAACGTGCAACTGAACACATGAACACACATGAACATACACTTATACACGTGTATACACTCACACTGCTATACATACACATCCGTACACACATGCATATACACACACGTATACACCCAAATTACATAATATACACCTACATACATATTATAATTACCCAAGCACACATTACATATAATTATACATTCATGTTCACACCCATGCACTACTCACACACACCATGCACGCAACCACACACGCACACAACCACAGACCCACAATCATATAAATAACTCACACTCTCACACTATTACATTCTTACCCTTACACATAATTCCAACACATATTAATGCACATACACACACAACCCGTAAATAATCACACACACAAAATACACAGAGAGGGGGAGAGGACTCACGACTTAGGGTACGCCGTGGATGGCGGAGGAGGCGGAGGTAGGTGCTCGCAGAGAACTCTGGGGTGGTTCACGACTAGAGGACAGCAAGGGGCACGGCCTGGGTACAAGGGCATGACTAAGAGGATAGTGGGGCTTGGCTCGGGTGTGCAGCGCAAGGCAAGGAGGGCGACTTGGACTCTGGGTGGAGGAAAGAGGGCAGCCAAGGGGTTGTTACTTGCGTGAGCATGGATGAGGTTGTGGGAGCTCGATAAGGGAGGTGGCGCTAGGGGGAATCATCATGGCCAAGGAATAAGGCATGCCATGGGGGCTGGCCTGTGCAGAGGTGTTGCGGGTTCAAGGCCACAACGGGGGCTCTGGGTGGTGGCGCAGCAAGATCCGCCGAGGAAGAGGATGAGGGCTGGTTTGGGGGTTCCGGCAGCACTCCGACAGAGGAGTATGATGGCCAGGGAGGTGCAAGGTGGTGCGGCAAAGGAGGAGAAGGCCCGAGTGCTGCATGGGGTTTGGTGTGGTGTGTGGGATCGGCCAGTTGGAGAGGAGAAAAACTAGAAAGAAATGAAAAGATTATGAGAGGATTAGTTTAGTTAAGATTTTCATTAATTAGTTAGGATTGGGATTTGAGATATGATTAGAATTAGATATTGGGTGATAGATTTTGGATAATGGAAATGGATATGGGCTAATGGGTAAGGGTTAAGCATATGGTAATGGGTATTGGTCTCAATGGGTCTAGGAATAAGAAAAATAGAAAACCATAATAAGAATATTAATATCAAAATAATAATAATAACTACTAATAATATTAATTAACAATAAAACCAACAATATTAATACTAATAATAATTAACAATAATCATATTTATAATGGAAACAACATTATTAATAAGAGATAGACTTGTATCCTTTCAAAAGGATTTGATCCCGGATCCTTCCCACTCAAATTCAACCCTCCAACATTCGAATACAAGATCCACTCCGTTGAAGTTGATCTATACTATTTCAAGTATCTATAAACCAAAAATCAAGTGTTTTAAATACTTTTTGCCCATCCATCAAGTAGGGGAAAAACGGACGGCCTAAATAGTGAGTTGGTTAGTTTAACGGTGTAGAATATTTGAAATCTAACAAAATTAGTTTATAGGGGTTTTTAAATGTTTAGATCATAATGAAATGGCCGGATCGAGAATTTGTATGTCTGAAGACATAGATCTAACCAACTCACTACTTTCGGCCGTCCATTTTGCGTCGCTTGATGGATGGGCAAAAAGTATTTAAAACACTTGATTTTTGGTTTATAGATACTTGAAATTGTATAGATCAACTTCAATGGAGTGGATCTTGTATTCGAATGTTGGAGGGTTGATTTTGAGTGGGAAGGATCCGGGATCAAATCCTTTTGAAAGGATACAAGTCTATCTCTTATTAATAATAATAACACTAATAATATTAAAAATATATAATAATCATAATGAAATAATATTAGTAATAATCAACAATAATAATAACAATTAATAATAGTAATGGTAGTACTAAAATAATAGTAATAATACTGATGGTAAATAAAGTCAAATTAACATTGAATATTTCAAAAAAAATTGTATATCTAATATAATAATAATATAAAGAAGGAGAAACAATAAATTAAGTTAACTAATAATAATTATTAAAAAATAATCAGTAAATCAAAATAAATACTTTAGAAAAATAAAAATACAGTATTACTAATTAGGGATATTACATAGATGTTCTGCAAATGTACGTGTCTCCAGCTTTCTTCAATAGTAATTGAAAATGAAACGTAATTAGACGAATGCCTAAAATGCAAATCTAAACATTTTTTAGGAAATTTCAATTAATCTATTACAGTTGGATTAAAACAGGGTTATGAAATAATCAAACAAGAAAATTAGATACTTTAGAAGTTGTATTTTGCAATGTAATATGACCTGTAAAAAAGAGTTTTTAGTTGTCCCAATAAACAACTGCGTTTTCGCGGCAATTTATGCGTTTTTGCGGCAAACAATTCTGTTCCTTACTTTCTAGAGCGGTGGCTAAATCTTTCCAAATGATGTCCTAAACCCTGAAACTGAGCATCAAACTTGTTAAAAAATAATTACATCTTTCCCTCCCCGATAACGGCGCCAAAATTTGATTGAAAAATTAAATTACCATGTAGCTTAGGGCTAACAGGTCATGTCAATGAGGAGAGCTGTGATGCAAGCTTTTCGGTATTATTGTTTAGAAAACAAGTTTCAGTGTTTTTGTTTTTTAGAAGAAAAGAAGATGGAGAGTAGAGAAGTGATTCAAAAAAATTGAAGATTTAGAATAGGCTTTAGAGAAGATGATTTTAAAAAAGAATTTGAGAGTGATTTGGTTGTGTTTTTAATAATGAACAAAATTTGGGCTCACTGATCTTTGACTCGACTCTAGATTCTTATCTTGAAAGTTTAAATGCCTCAATGTGATCATAGATAAAAGTTTAATATTGCGATTAAAGAGAAGTTAAGTAAAACACATGAGATAGTTTTTTTTAGAAATTGAACTTTAATTTTGAAATCGTTTTTTAAGTTGAATGTTAAATCATCAAGACAATTAACCAAGCATGTAATAAAAACAAGTTTTTATAAGATTAATTCAAAGTTTAAATTCAAAAATCAATCCCATCATCATGTGCCTTCAAGAACACTCGCTAAAAAGTAAGGCTTAAATTAAGGCATGCAAATGATTCAACTGGATTTTTTCATTAAAATTAACCAAGAATAGAATTAGAGAGGATAGATTAGTGAGCCAAGAATAGGGAAATTAGCTACTTATAGTGATGAAATTACAACTAAAAGAATAAAAAGAAGACATAAACATACTATCACAAAGAGAAGAAATTGAAGAAGAGTCTTGAATCTTTATTGATATCACATTCAATCTTTGATTATAATAATCTTTCTCTCTCTTACTTTGTTTCTGGCCTAAACTAGAAAGCAATAAAAATTCTATCTAACAATAACCCTAACCTTAAGAATAAAGAAGAATTCTAATTTTCTGTGTGTTCTTCCTCTGCATCATCATATTTGCGTTTTTATAGCGAAAGTTATGATCAAATTACTAAAAGATGTCTAGTCTGAATCCAAATTTTGATTGAATTGAAGATTTTTAAAGTTTCCTTCTGTGACTCTATCTTGCCATGCAATCAAAGAGTGTATTCTCAGAATTTAAATTTAAATTCTAAATCTGCTGAGAATATCTTTTTCTTTTTTACTTGGAGAGTAATTGATTTTCAATCATGAATTTAATTGGATTTTTCTTTCAATCTCCAAATATGATTGCCTCAAATCTCTGAATTTATTGGATTTTTGAGCTTGTTGGGCTCTTTTCCTTCTTTTTTCCTTTTTAATAAAAGTTTGCATATCACTAAGCAAAAAGAGGATAAAATTGCAGAGTCTTATTAAAAATAAATATGAGAATGTGACAATAAATATGCAAAATTGATGAGTAATCAGAGTGAAAGGATACAAGTTATGGGACTCTGAAGATCGAAAGATAGTTCTGAACAGAGATCTCACTTTTGATGAGTCTTCTATGATGAAGACTTCAAGCTCTAAGCAGGTAGAGAGAGACCAGACCAAGGGAATATCGCAAAGGGTGGAGAGTGATGCATCTTCACCATCTCCAGATAGTACTATATCATTTGGGGTGCCGACTGTTGTGACACAGTTCGGGCATTATGTACAGGAAAAGAAAATACAGATGATGTGATTGAGGATCCAGAGCCAAAGGGTCAGGCTCCAAATTCAATTTCCGCACACAAGCCCAAAAGAAATATACAAATACCTTTTCGCTTTTCAGATATGGTTGTGACCTATGTACTTCCAGTAGAGATCATGAAAGATAGTGTTCCAAGTACATTTAGAGAAGCAAAGTTAAGCTATGAATTTGAATTGTGGAGGAAGAGTATGGTGGATGAGATTAAGTCTCTCCATGTCAACGACACATGAGAACTCGCAGAGTTGCCCAAAGAGAAGAAAGCTGTTAGATACAAATGGGTTTATGCAAAGAAAGAAGGACTCCAGATGGTAGTGTACGTTACAAGGCTAGACTAGTAGCGAAGGGCTATGCTCAGAGGAAGGGTATAGATTATAATGAGGTGTTCTCACTTGTTGTGAAGCACTCTTCCATTTGTATACTGTTGGCACTTGCAGAACAATATGACTATGAGCTGGATCAGCTCGATGTGAAGGCCGCCGTCGTGTACGGCGATCTTGAGGAGAAGATCTACATGACACAACCATTAGGGTTTAAGTTGAAGGGAAGAAGAAATTGGTGTGTAAACTTAAAAAGTCGCTATATGGACTAAAGCAGTCGCCGAGACAGTGGTACAAGCACTTCAACAAGTTTATGTGTGGTCGTGGTTACACCAAGAGCTTATATGACCCATGCGTTTACTTTTGAAAGCTACCCGACGGTGAGTATATCTATCTTATCTTATACGTAGATGAGATGCTAATAGCTTCTAAGAACAGATCATTGATAGATAAAATGAAAGTACAATTATCTTGTGAGTTCAAATTGAAAGATCTGGGAGAAGCTAGGAGGATATTGGGTATGAAAATTGAAAGACAGAGTGAAGAGGCGAGTGAGTCTGACTCAAAAAGCTTATTTGCAGAAGGTGCTTCAAAAGTTTCTAATTGGTGATGAAGCAAAGTCTGTGAGTAATCTTTTGGCCCCTCACTTTAAGCTTTCAGCAAGAATGTCTCCAAAGATGATAGATGAACGTGAGTATATGTCTTATGTTTCATTTGTCAGTGCAGTTGGTAGCCTTTTGTATGTTATAGTGTGCACGAGACCGGATTTGTCACAGGCTGTGAGCATGGTATCTAGATACATTCATGATCCCGGTAGGGGTCATAGGGAGGCTGTGAGATAGATTCTGCGGTATATCAAAGGTACTGTAGATGTTGGATTATTTTTTGAGAAGGATGTTGGTGGTAAGAAAGAGTACACAAGTTATGTGGATTTTGATTATGCTGGTGATCTTGACAAGTGCCGGTCCACTATAGGGTATGTTTTTACCTTGTCATAGGCGCCGGTGAGTTGGCGTCATACTTTACAGTCTACAGTAGCTTTATTGATGACAGAAGCAAAATACATGACTCTGACAGAGACTGTAAAGGAGACGATTTGGCTTCAAGGCTTGATGGATGACTTGGGGATCGAACAAGATCTCTTGCAGGTCTATTGTGATAGCATGAGTGCTATCTACCTAGCGAAGAATTAAGTCTATCATGTGAGGACGAAGTATATTGATGTCAAGTATCATTTTATGTGGGATGTTCTTGAAGATGGAAATATCGAGGTGAAGAAGATCCACACCAAAGACAATCTCGCAGACATGCTTACAAAGGTGGTTTTCAGATTCAAGTTTAATCATTGCAAAAACTTGCTCCTAATCCTCCCGGTTGCATGAGCTCGATGGAGCTCATTTGGATGACTACGAATGGCTTGATCCCCTGGGCAGGGGGTACGTAGGCAGCCGTAATGGTGCAGCCTAATCGCTGAAGCCGAAATCATGTGTTAATTTTGCCGAGATTGCTGAAGTCGAGATCATGTGTCGATTTCACCAAGATTGCCTGTCGATTTCGCAAGGTGTTCATTGGAGTTCAGCTCAGATTTGAAAAATCTTCACTGAGATGAAGAATCTAGAGGGCAAAAACAGAAGATAAAGGTTTTTAAACTCAACGACAGTACTTGGGTAGACCGGACGATCGACCGACATGCACAAGGCTTGGATCGATCGATCGCCTGGTGGACCGATGTTGCACGAGGAAAAGGAACCCAGTTGGGTCGGTCGACTGCCCGGTCGACCGACATTTCCAGTAAATCTTGTAATGACAGAGGACTTTCCGCGGTCGATCGAGCGGTTGATTGCACACTTGGGTCGGTCAACCAGCGGTCGACCGACAGTCGGGTCACCAACGGTCGACCGACAGTCGGGTCAGAACTGTTTTCTGAGCCCGACCTGGAGCTGTTTTGGGGGTTTCTTCTCTTCCCTATAAATAGAGGATGTAACCCATTTAAGGGTTAAGGATTTTTCTGAGTGAGTTCTTGAGAGAACTAATTGTAATTCTCTTGTAATCTTGTGTATATCTATAAATCTCTCTCTTCTACCCTGGGGACGTAGGCATCTCGCCGAACCTCATAAATCCTTGTCTCCCTGTTTCTTTGTGTGTGTTTGTGCATTTTAGGGTTTGTGTTCTTGACATGCTAGAGGACCAACATCGCCATGGTGTAGGGTTAGGGTATAGAGATCACGACGGATCTAGGGTTTGGGATTCTTGGGCTTTATCATAAAAAGATACATATAAAAAGAGCATGAATAAGATTTAACATGCACAGAATTGGAGCTATTAGACCCATAACATGAAAAAAATTGGATACCATGTCAAAAAAGCTAAAAGTAGCAAAGAGTTGGTAGTACTTGAGCCTTAAAATATAGAAAAATGGATAAATTTGAGCAAAAGTTGATTTATGCACATAATTGAACATATCTGAGCTTCAAAGTGTACAAAAGTTGAGGCATGGACACAATTGAGTGTTCTCTAGACCAACAACCATTCATCAAATTTTAAGAAAGCTACAAATATAATGTACAATGTGACTCAAAAAATAGTGATTTCAACCTGTAAAACATGAGGGGGGAGCTGCAATTTCATGCCTCCTGGTCCCCATTTTCATATCTTTTACTTTTTGCTGAACCACATGAAGTTTGTATCCCCATTGGCTTTTCATCACTGTCATTTGTAGTAACATGAGAGAGCTGCAATTAACTTGACTCTTAATCCCTCAATTCCAACTATTTATACCAAATTAGTCAAAAGAACTCAGGCATTTTCAGCAACACATAGCAAATGCAAATATACCTCTTGAGCTAACATAACTGATAACATTTTTGACAAACTCAAAGTCAATACTACCAGAACTGAAAGTATTCAAAATAGAAACACAAAGTTATGGAAGAAAAGACACCAATGAATTTCTAAGGGTCGTTAAGGCCCACCTGAACTCATAATGGAATTTGTAAATTTCACCTAAGATAATGATTCCAATTGTCTGGTCCATAGAAAATCAGATTCTTCCTTGTCTCAGGGGTTGCATTAATACAAAGCTAATCATAACAAACAATCACGGTTGTAGCTATGGATCAAATTAAGAAAAAAGAGAGGCACCAGATGGACTCAGATAATACAAAGTTACTTTCTTTGCCACTTGAAACGGCTGCAATAGACATGTATTTTTGAGCTAAGCAAATTTACCACGGCAACGCCATGATAATCTAAAGACAACCAATAAGCCCAGTTGTAAATCAGTATAAATTAGTTGTCCAAGTGTTATTTGGAGGAGGGGAAAGAAGCTTTTTTTTTTTTTTTTTATAGAATATGTTGGTAACAAAGAACGGCGACTGTAATCATGGAGCACAATGGCAAAAGAAGATGTACCAAAGAAACTCAAAGAACAATAAGCTATGTTCTTTGCCACTTGACACAACTACAATTCGTTGCTTATTTGCCTTCATATTTTGAAGGCCTCATACCAAGAAAGTAAGAGGGAGTCTGTAAAATATGATGACTACATACAAACATATCCTTTTTAATTGACTTTAACAAAGAGCGGGGAACATTACCATGCTTACCTCTGCGTCATTTCCTCGAACACCTGGCAAAATTCATAAATCTAACTACGAAAAAGTGAGTCTAAAATACCAAGAAGGACGAAAATCCAAAAAAGCAGTAACCAAGGCACACAAAAGACGCAAGATGCTAGTCATCATTTTATAAAAACACAAGAACAGAGAACCATTGGAGTTGAAATAGAGACAAGCAAGACAATGATCCGTCGGCAGTCTACTAAATAAAATAGATGCCCAACTCTAATGCATGAAAGAGCAGAAGGGAAATATAGGTATATTCAGGTGAGTTGTTTTTCGTTCCATTGCCAATTTTTTTCCCGAAGTGGCATCTCCCTGTGATAATGCTTGAAATTAAGGATTTAATTCGGCTAAATTCTATTTTAATACACTGAAGTTTCAAGCATATTGCACCTTATTATTTTTTTTTGGCACATAAATACCCTTTAGTTTTTTCAAAAAAATGCAACCACAACATGTTAACAATAGAGCTAAAAAGACAAAATTATCCATATCCTCCAATTTTATTTTCATGGCGAACTTTAAGTTCAAAACTCTAGTTTTAAAGAAACACAATATGAAAAAAATATGATTAATATTTCCTCAAGAAAAGGGAACACATCATGATTCTGAAGGGACTATTTTTTTATTTATAATTTTATTTATGTGATTTTGAAATTTATCCAATTTAATCCAAAAACAAGCTATATATGATTTCAAATTTTGTCCTATAATTACTTTCTAAAGTGATTTGGAGCGATAATTCTCAAATAAAATGTCACCAGAAGAAGAAGAATGATAAAATGTGTTAAAAAGAAGGAAAGAGTTAAAGGAGAATAAGTATTGAGTTTGTAGTTCATGACTTTTGACAAATAGGATAAACAAGGTTTAAAGAATAAAAATGAAAAAGAGGGTATAATTGTCCAAAATAGCCATATGTTTCTTACATAGAAATATTATAAAGAATATTATAAAAGTAGGCTAATAGAGGATATCAAAGTGCTAAAAAGTAATACTATAAGGTATTTATGTGTAACAAAGAAATCAATAAGGTATTAAAATGCAATATCTATGAAATTTTAGGGTATTAAAGTGCAATTTAGCCTATTAATTATATGTAAGTAACTCACAATAATGAAGTGTCTAACTATTGGACCTTTTCTTTTCCCAACAGTAGGTGGCCTACTGTTGGAGTTTTTCTTTTTTGGGGAGGATAATTTTTGTTTCTTTACATTTGTGTACCCTTCTTTTTTTGAAAATTGTTTCGTTAAGGTCTTATTAATGAAACGTCGAGGGTTTTTTTCCGCCTCACGGTCTTTTTCTCAAAAAAGTAAACAGATCTAACCAACTCACTACTTTTTACCCATGTATTAAGTAGGGGAAAAACGGACAATCTAAATAGTGAATTGGTTAGTTAACGGTGTAAAACATTTGAAACCAAATAAAAATTATTTGTAGGGGTTTTAAATGTTTAGATCATGATCAAATGGTCGGATCGAGAATTTGTATGTCTATAGATATAAATCTAAGCAACTCACTACTTTCGGCCGTCCATTTTGTGTCGCTTGATGGATGAAAAAAAGTATTCAAAAAACTTGATTTTTTTTATTTTTACTTACTTTAAATAATATAGATCAAAATTTAACGGAGTGGATCTTGTATTTAAATGTCGGATGTTGGTATTTGAGGGGGAAAGATTCGGCCTCGAATCCTTCCGAAATGACTCTCTCTCTCTCTCTCTCTCTCTCTCTCTCTCTCTCTCTCTCTCTCTCTCTCTCTCTTATATATATATTATATATATATATATATATATATTATATATATATATATATATATATATATATATATATATATGACACACACACATATATATACATACTTGTGCCATTCCGAAAGAATCCAAGCCCGAATCCTTCCCACTCAAATACAACCCTCCGACATTCGAATACAAGATCCACACCGTTAAAGTTGATCTATATTATTTCAAGTATTTATAAATCAAAAATCAAGTGTTTTGAATACTTTTTGCCCATGCATCAAGTAGGAGAAATATAGACGGCTAAATAGTGAGTTAGTTAGTTTAACAGTGTAGAACATTTAAAACCTAACAAATATTGATTTGTAGGGTTTTTAAATGTTTAAACCATAATGAAATGGCCGAATCGAGAATTTGTACGTCTAGAGACATAGATCTAGCCAACTCACTACTTTCGGCCGTCCAATATGCGTCGCTTAATGGATGGGCAAAAAATATTCAAAACACGTGAATTTTGTTTTATAAATAATCGAAATAATATAGATCAACTTCAATGGAGTGGATTTGGTATTCGAATGTCGGATGATTGAATTTGAGTGGGAAGGATTCGGGCTCAAATTCTTTTGGAAGGACACAAGTCTCTCTCTCTCTATGTACACATACACACATACATAAATGAGAAAAACGTACCTCAGCTGGCGCTTCAATATGGTCACAGCTGACTGCGACATGGTCGCAGTCCTAAATAATTAATATTTTCAGTGTAATTAGGACTAAAAATATTGTAGCAGTACTCAGAAAAAGATTGTAATCATGATCACAGTCCTCAGAAAAAGACTGCGACCATAGTCGCAGTTCTCAGAAAACACTGCTACCATGGCAGCAGTCCTCAGAAAAATAGTGCGACTTGATCACAGTCCTCACAAAAAACTGTGACCATGGTAGCAGCGCTCAAAATTATGGCTGAAATTCAGCCACGTTGCGCTAGCTGAGAAAGTCTCTCTCAGCTGGCGGCTAAGGTACAGATCCCTCTCTCTCTCTCTCTCTCTCTCTCTCTCTCTCTATATATATATATATATTATATATATATATATAATATATATATATATATATATATATATATATATATATATATATATATATATATCCTTGTGTCCTTCCAAAAGGATTTGAGAATCCGTCCTACTCAATTACAACCCTCCAACATTCGAATACAAGATTACTCCGTTAAAGTTGATGTATATTATTTCAAGTATCTATAAATCAAAATCAAGTGTTTCTAATACTTTTTGCCCATCCATCAAGCGACACAAAATGGACGGCCGAAAGTAGTGAGTTGGTTAGATCTATATCTTTAGACATACAAATTCTCGATTCGATCATTTGATAATGATCTAAACATTTAAAAACCCCTACAAACCAATTTTTTTAGGTTTCAAATGTTCTAAATCGTTAAACTAACCAACTCATTATTTAGGCCGTCTGTATTTTTCCTACTTGATGGATGGTCAAAAAGTATTCAAAACACTTGATTTTTGTTTATAGATAGTTGAAATAATATAGATCAACTTCAACGGAGTGGATCTTGTATTCGAATGTCAGAGGGTTGAATTTGAGTGGGAAGGATCCGAGCTCAAATCCTTTTGGAAGGACACAAGTCTCTCTCTCTCCCCCCTCCTCTCTCTCTCTCTCTCTCTCTCTCTATATATATATATATATATATATATATATATATATATATATATATATATATATATATATATATATATATATATATATATATATTGAGCTGATCCCCTAAGAACAGTTCTTACAGATTTCTTTGAAAACTTTTATGTCGGCCGTCATATCTGATAAATCAAATCAAATAAAATAAGATCTTTGTCAGATCTAACCACCCACATGAAAGTTCTCACAGAAGTCCATGAGAATCGTTCTTAGGGTTTCAGCTCCATATGTGTGTGCGCGCGCGCGTGATAATACTCATCAAATATGTATTCCTGAGGTTTATACTTGGTTAGTAAACTAAAGAGTTGCTCGTTTTAGCTTATATTTTTGCAAGAAACTTGTTCCCAACCATTGATCAAGCATTCAAATTTGTGGTTAGATTGTAATGTCCAGGACAATACATGTAAGAGTGGTACTGATATTTTTTATCTATTATCTTCTTGCACATGCGTGTTCTTCGAAGCTATACTGCTTTGGAGGACTTTATTGCTTTCAGATATATCTTCAGGGGTGTTTTCACTAAATCCTTATTAATAAAACGTGAGAGACTTAATACTGAATTCACCGTAAACTCTAAAGAAAAAAAAGAGTAGTACTAAATTAGTTGAAGATATCCTGACTACCACCTAACTAACTAGTAGCATGACGCGAAGTTGAAATTTTTCGCACTCTATTTTCATTTTTTTACTAGAAAATAAACTTGAAACTTTCCACACTTTATTCCTGGTTTTTTATCGCCGAATTACAGTGGAAAAAATATATTGTATTTCTTAAAAAGAAAAGAAAGAAATTTCATCAAAGAGACTGACAAGTGTGGATAATACTAATTTACTGAAAAGGCTCACATATTTACCTGTTATTTTGATATTTGTAGTTAGAATAGCATTTTTCTATGTGCATGTTAGAAACATCTAAAGGAAATTGTTCTGTTTGAGAGAGAGAGAGAGAGAGAGAGAGAGAGAGAGAGACCATGGGATCAGAATCCATGGAAAACAAATGCGACACTAAAGAGTACAATGCAACATATTTGGCATATGTTGCCATCTTTAGCTTAATTCAAAGAGCTACGAAGAGAAAAAAGGGAGAACAACACAAAGGCTCACATGCTTCTCACATGCAATAAATTTTTGCCAATGCCTAGAAACTTCAAAAGGAAGAGAAGTTGGCAGTCAAACTCTTTCCATCTTTATTGAAGCACTCATCCAAATTAAGCTTGAAAGTTCCTTTCTCCAAACATGTAAGCTGCTGGGTTCCTGTCAAAATAGCAATCTTGGACAGTACTGAGTACGATGATGGGTTGCATCAAGAAAGAATCGAGTAGCTAGCAAGTAGAGTGAGATGCAATTGTAAGCTCACTTTCTACATATTTATAGCCTTGAATTCTTCAAGGAATCATTAGACTAATTGCTAAAATGCCATTATCATAAAACTGCGCATCATCTTTGAAAATCCTTCATCACTCTTTCATCTTTGAAATGAGTATAGTAACCACGCGCGTTTAGTTGTATGTACTTGAGTATGCAATGCATTTTCAACCTTCATATCGTTTGGGTCGACAATAAGCAAACAACATGCACATGTAACTTCAAATGCATCAAATGTGAAACATCTGTTCGATATGTTACATGGCTAAACTAACAATACAAAAACGTGTAATTTCAACTAAAATACTTGAATTTGCACTACGTATTTGGATAGCTTGTTTTTCCAACAACATAACTAAATAACCATCTAAAATTATAATTAGTTCCTAGTTAAATGTTGAACTTTTTCGAAATCAAAGAACTCTTGAATGAATTGTGTAATAAAGCAAAGATTTCTTATTTTGCCCGAAGGATTTTTCAAACTATACATGCTCATTTCATGCGTGGATATTATTTTTTAGAACTCCAAATGTTAATCTAACATTCATGGGGATTAAAAAGAAGGCAACTGAACACCAGTGTTTTCAAGCCAGAAGCAACCAAATGTGTGGAAGCAAAGCTTCAGAGCTACTTTGTTATCTTGTTGTTCTCTTATTTTAATTAAAAAAAAAAAAACTCAGTTGTGGTATATTCTGTTTCTGTAACACTACGGACAGAATTATGGAAAATCTTTTGTTTGTAATTTTAATTATTAACCATTGTATTGGCGTCCAGAGTGTGTGTGTGATACTCCTAGAGCATAACTAAGTTAATTATGTCCACTTTTATTAAATGTGCAGTATTCAAAGAAAGTAGATGATCCACTTCATTCATCTTAATCTATCTGTTTTAAAAGATATATGAACACTTGTCTTTTGAATGTCAATAGCTCATGTGTCAAGTAGTTATAAAATGAAATTTTTTTATTATTATAGAATCATTCAATTTTTTTTTGTTACCACTTAAGGAATGAGTAAATGATCTTCAAACTATATGACATGAATTTGTGTATAAAGTTCTAAAATGTGTGGATCAAAATAAACACATGAAACCTCAAATCCACCACACTCCTCCTCTCTCCTCCACCCCTTCCTATCACCTCCTCAGATCCACCACTCCTTCACATTTTCCTTATTTGATGTAGTGCCATGGCTTGAATTCAATGTTCAGAAGGAGGATGAGCTCCGCTTGCCAATTCTGCGGCCAAGTGGGTCATTGGAAGGTTGTATGCCAAGTGAGTTTGTTGTGTTTTAACTGTCGGAGAGTGGGACACATCGCCATGGATTGTCCACTTCGGGCACGAAATAGGAGCAGTGCGGTGATCAAAGGAGGATGGCAGCGGGCGACCAGCGAGAGGAGGCTGCGAGTGGGGTTTTCGGGCAACCACGGGAAGGCGGGGGCCTGCAAGCTGGTTGAAGTGATGACATGGAGTTGCAAGTTCATCTCTCCAAAGAGATTATTTGCGCCTTCGTTGAGGGGAGGGGGCTCTGCCTTCTGAAGGCTGTTGGGTCTAATGCGGCGGAGACCTCGTCAGAGAAAGGGACACGGGGGCAGCCTATCTTCGCGGAGGTCATCAGGGGAGCGCCGGCGTCAGGGTTAACCTCCAAGCAGAGGCAGTCTTGTGTGGGTGCCGCCAGCGGGGGATCGAGGGAGACAAGGGAATTATTTGAATTCCCGGTGCTAGTGAGCTCAGCAAGGCGGGTGGGGGAGAATTTTTCCACCACTGCGATGGGAGTACTTCCACCTTCGCCTTCACCCTGCTGGTACGAACATTTGAGGGCTTTTCTATATCGGTGTTGAATGGCGAAGCTTCCTCCACCTTGCGGCTGAAGCAGGGAGGGGAAGAGCCAGAGGAGGTGCTCAACCTAGAAGAGGTCACCGGAGAGGAGGAGGATGCTCCTAACGCAGCACCTAAGGTTGTCTCTTCTGTCAGGGCCGCAGATGGGGAAGGCGACGAAGCGGGAAGAAGGGGGTTGGTTCGATGGTGGATTCACCGTCGGAGGACGTGTTGCTGAGTAGGTGAGGGAGAAGGGGGAAGTCAGTGTTGAAAAATGATATACGAAATACTGCTAAGTTATTTAAATTAAACTTTCAAGAAGGAAGGAACTTCTCTAATTTGAACGAGGCGTGCGGAGCACTGTCCTTAAGAGTAGATCGCGCCCCTCTGAGAGAGTATCTCAGTGCAGCAAGTTGATGACGGCCTACCCTCCAGGATTCAACGATCGCTGGCCCTGCAAGCGTGCACTCGCAATGCACAGGCCCTCGAACAGCTCGGTTTTGTTTCCTCCAGAGATGCAGGGAAGAACTGAAGAGTCTATGGAAATTTCAGAGGAAGAGGAAGATGGTTGAATTCTGTTTTTGATAACAGAGAATAGATCCTTTATAAAGGGAATTTATCATCATTAGAAAGTCTTTGGAAAGATAAAGAATCCTTGAACAGAGAACCAATCTTTCCTTGTGCAGAGAAAGCCTCGGGAAGAGCCACTGTAATGACAGGACAGGACAGGGAAAGATACGAATCTCAACAGCTATCTCTGACCCAAATATTATGACAGGATTTGAAAAGATTTTATTTTAATTTTACATCAAAAAATAAAATTGGCAAAACTTAACCCATTCGGGCACACCCGCGAGGCTCTGAAACCCGGATTTGCACCCCCCCTGCGCGTGCAATACGGGCGCACATGCGCATTAAGGTTTTCTGGATCCGGTAACCCAATTCCCTTCACTGAGCCTCAATGGGCTTGTGTGCGCGCGAGCACCCCCTGGTTTCTAGCCCACACAACCCATCATGAAAGGGACTCCATATATAAGCACTAAAGAGTTCTACTCCTATCCAATGTGGGACTAAAGGAACTTGGCTTAATTTTGAAATACCCTCAAATTGCTAACAATCCCCCACTATTTCAAAAATAAAAGAAATGATAATAGGAACGAGAGAGAAGAGGAGGAAACATAAGAACTCAATGCATCAATAATGGTGACTTTTGGTCTATGAACCACTACCTAGGATATGTAGGTGTGTCCCACAGGAAGTTGGTGAAACATAAAGTTTCTATGAACCAATCTTCCTAATTATGGATCATTGACCTACAACCCACATATCATTCCAAGAACCGAGCTGTTCAAAACGGGTTGGCGCGAATCGGCCATGCGCCCTACCTGGATATTCATGAGCGCTCTAGAGAATATGTCTACATCCTCATAGGAAGCGGCCCCACTTCCACACTCATATAGGTGGATCCATCAAGTGTGCATTGCAATTAAACACACCACCCAATAAGGGCTATGGTAATCCATTAAGAGCTAATGCTCATCCTTCGCACATTGCAATTTGCACTATCTACATCATAGGAAGGGACTTCTCAATAATAAAATAATGATAGTGCATCTCCAAGTCAACAAATGATTTGTTATTACCCATATGAACCTACTTCATGAGTTCATCAATCACATAGGTTGGGTTACTATCATTTTTGACTCTTTGTTATGACATGAGTCCCATTCCCCTCGATGTATTCTCCACTAGTTTTCTCCCTAGTGGTTTGGTAAATGGATCACTTATATTAAGCTCTGACCTCACATAGTCAAGAGATATGATCCCATCATCCAGCAGCTGCTTTACAATTTTATGTCTTAGGCGAATATGCCTACTCTTTTCATTGTAAATTTTATTCTTAGCTCTAGCAATAGTAGCTTGGTTATCACAATGAATAGACACAGACGGAGCTGGTCTCTTCCAAATTGGTATATCAATCAAAAGATTCCTGAGCCATTCAACCTCAGTACCTGCCTTCTCTAAGGCAACAAATTCAGACTCCATAGTGGAGCGAGCTGTGACGGTTTGCTTGGATGATTTCCAAGACACCGCACCCCCACCAAGTGTGATCACATATCCACTTGTAGACTTTAACTCATCAGAATCAGAGATCCAGTTGGCATCTGAGTATCCTTCTAAAACAGAAGGAAAGCCACAATATGTCAAACTATAATTAATAGTTCCTTTTAGATATTTTAGCACTCGATATAATGCTGTCCAATGGTCCTTATTAGGACAGTGAGTGTAACGACTAAGTCGTCCCACGGCATAAGCAATGTCAGGTCGTGTATAGTTCATCAAGTGCATTAAACTACCAATGATTTGTGCATACTCAGATTGTGACACACTTTGTTCTTTATTCTTTCTTAAATGAATGCTACCATCATAAGGTGTGGAAACAGGAGTGCAGTCAAAATGACCAAATCTCTTCAGCATTCTTTCTATATAGTATCCTTGTGAAAGCATGATACGATCAGAATCATTTATTTTAATTCCTAGGATCACATCAACTTCACCCATGTCTTTCATATCAAAGTTAGAGGACAAAAATGATTTGGTGTCATTTACAATTTCTAAGTTTGTACCAAATATAAGCATATCATCAACATATAAACATATGATAACACCAACATTATCCTCAAATTTAGTATAGATACATTTATCAGCATCATTAATCTGATAACCATTGGAAACAAGAACACTGTCAAATTTATCATGCCATTGTTTGGGTGCTTGTTTTAAACCATATAAAGATTTACAAGTTTGCAGACTTTATGTTCATTTTCAGTTGTCACACAACCTTCTGGTTGATCCATATATATTTCTTCTTCCAGTTCTCCATTTAAGAATGCAGTTTTAACATCCATTTGATGTATCACAAGCTTATGAATAGATGCTAAAGCAAACAATACTCTAATAGATGCAATTCTAGTCACAGGAGCAAATGTATCAAAATAATCAAAGTCTTTCTTTTGAGTGTATCCTTTAGCAACCAATCTAGTTTTAAATTTATCTAAAGACCCATCAGGTTTCAGCTTTCTTTTAAATATCCATTTGCAGCCAATAGGTTTTGCACCTGGTGGTAAATCAACAAGTTCCCAAGTGTGATTTGATAATATGGATTCTAATTCATTATTAATAGCCTCTTTCCAGAATGGAGCATCCGGAGAAGAGATAGCCTCTTTATAAGTTAGAGGGTCATCACCAATAAGAAATGTAAAGAAATCTTTACCAAAGTTAGTTTCTTTTCTAACTCTTTTACTTCTTCTTAGTTCAATCTCTTCATTATCATCAGATTCTTGTGCATAACTAGATGATGAAGCATGAGATGATTTATCAACATGGGTTTTTAATGGAAAACATGCTCAAAAAATTCTGCATTTTTAGTTTCAACAATAGTGTTAATCTCCATAACATTATTATCACTTCTAGTCACAAGAAATCTATATGAAGCACTATGATGTGCATAGCCTATAAACATGCAGTCAAAAGTTTTGGGTCCTAGTTTCTTTCTTTTGGATTCAGGTAGAAGAACTTTAGCTAGGCACCCCCACACTTTTAAATAGTTTAAGTTTGGTGCATGTCCTTTCCAGATTTCATATGGAGTTATACCGGTTTTCTTATAGGGTATTCTATTTTGACTATGACAAGAAGAGAGAATAGCCTCCCCCCACAGATTCAGAGGTGCACCAGAACTTATAAGCATAGCATTCATCATATTTTTGAGTGTTCTATTTTTTCTTTCAGCAACACCATTAGATTCAGGTGAATATAGAGGGGTAGTCTCATGAATTATGCCATGTTGTTCACAAAATTCATTAAATTGTTTAAGTTCATATTCACCACCTCTATCCGATCTCAATCTCTTTATTTTCTTATTTAATTGATTTTCAACTTCTGATTTATATTTCAGAAACATTTCAAAGGCTTCATCTTTGGATCTTAATAGATAGACAACTGTATATTTAGAACAGTCATCAATGAAGGTGATATAGAATCTTTTACCACCTCTAGATAAGTTTTTTAAGGTCACCAAGATCACTATGAATAAGCTCAAGCAATTCAGATTCTCTTTGTACACTTTTGCATGATTTCTTAGTGGATTTAGATTCAACACATATTTCACATTTGTCATGATCAGATATAGTTACATTATGCAAGAGACCTATATCTTTCATTTTCTTAATGTATGAAAAACCAACATGTCCTAACCCACCATGCCAAAGATCACAAGAGTCAATCATGTAAGCAGAAGAAGTAGATGCATTTCCATTCATGATTTCAAGTACATTCAGCATAAATAAACCCTGACTACAGTACCCTTTACCAACAAATTGTCCATTCCTAGTCATTACAATTTTATCAGATTCAAAGCAGATCTTAACTCCAGCTTTTCCAAGAAGGGAAACAGAAATGAGGTTCCAACGAATCTCAGGAACATGAAGCACATCTGTAAGAGAAAGGATCTTCCCAGAAGTAAGCTTGAGAAGCACCTTTCCCTTACCCACAACGGGTGAGGGCCTCGAATCGCCCATGAACACTTGTTTACCATCATCAACAGAGGAGTAAGAAGAGAAAGCTCCTCTGTCAGCACATATATGTCGGGTTGCCCCAGAGTCAATCACCCAATTCTTATTATGTGCAACCATGTTAACTTCAGAGATTACAGCAGCAATAATGTCACTCTCAACCAGGCTAACTTGTGGTTTGAATGGAGCCTCACCAGTCTTCCGGAACCTACACTGTGCTGAGTAGTGTCCGGGTTTGCCACACACAAAGCAGTTTCCTTTCTTCTTGAAAGTAGAGTTAGGGTTTCTTTTCATCTTAGGATTCTGATTTGGTTTGAAGTTTGGCTTATGAAAATGTTTCTTTGGCTTAAAAGGCTTGCTTTCAATTAGATTTGCCTTGGAAGTAAACTCCTTGGCCCTTTCAGTTTTCTCTCTCTCTATTTTTCTCTTCAGTTCTAATATGAATTATTACATCTTCAAGGTTCATTTGTTTCTTTTATGCTTCAGTTCTTTCTTATAATCTTTCCATGATTCGGGTAGTTTTTCAATTAGGGCTCCAGCAACAAAGGATTCGGGTAGGGTGATATTTTCATTTTTAAGATCATCAATTAGAACATGGTATTCATGAATTTGAGAAGAAATATCTTTTCATCAGACATGACAAAATTCAGAAAATTTCCAATAGCAAATTTTTGAGTTCCAGCATCTTCAAGAATATATTTCTTATTAAGACTTTCCCAAATTTCAGTTGCAGTTTTATAAGGATAGTAAACATCAAACAGTGCATTACTAAGTGTGCTGAGAATGATGTGTCTACAGATTTTGTTGGCCTTTTCCCAGTTTTGCAATTCTTTTTCTTTCTCTGGTTTAGGATCAGTTATAGCAAAGGCATAACCAGTAACATCAAGTGTGGACATAACCTTTTCTTGCCATCTTTTATAGTGGGTTCCATTAAATGGTTCAATCCTAGAGATGTCAGGCAGAGACTTAACATTAGCAGCAGCAACCATAGCAGTATCCATATCTACTCTTAAGATTGTTGGAAAATGATATACGAAATACTGCTAAGCTATTTAAATTAAACTTTCAAGAAGGAAGGAACTTCTCTAATTTGATCGAGGCGTGCGGAGCACTGTCCTTAAGAGTAGATCGCGCCCCTCTGAGAGAGTATCTCGGTGCAGCAGGTTGATGGCGGCCTACCCTCCAGGATTCAACGATCGCTGGCCCTGCAAGCGTGCACTCGCAATGCACAGGCCCTCGAACAGCTCGGTTTTGTTTCCTCCAGAGATGCAGGGAAGAACTGAAGAGTCTATGGAAATTTCAGAGGAAGAGGAAGATGGTTGAGTTCTGTTTTTGATAGCAGAGAATAGATCCTTTATAAAGGGAATTTATCATCATTAGAAAGTCTTTGGGAAGATAAAGAATCATTGAACAGAGAACCAATCTTTCCTTGTGCAGAGAAAGCCTCGGGAAGAGCCACTGCAATGACAGGACAGGACAGGAAAAGATACGAATCTCAACAGCTATCTCTGACCCAAATATTATGACAGGATTTGAAAAGATTTTATTTTAATTTTAAATCCAAAATAAAATTGGCAAAACTTAACCCATCCGGGCATACCGCGAGGCTCTGAAAGCCGGATTTGCACCCCCCCTGCGCGTGCGATGCGGGCGCACATGCGCATTAAGGTTTTCTGGATCCGGTAACCCAATTCCCTTCACTGGGCCTCAATGGGCTTGTGTGCGCGCGAGCACCCCTGGTTTCTAGCCTACACAACCCATCATGAAAGGGACTCCATATATAAGCACTAAAGAGTTCTACTCCTATCCAATGTGGGACTAAAGGAACTTGGCTTAATTTTGAAATACCCTCAAATTGCTAACAGTCAGTACTCGAGCAGGGGCTTGGACAGCGACATTGTCCGAAAGAACACCGATAGGGGCACGTTGTCTGTCGAGGATCATGATGGCCTTCACTGTCGAATCGTGAATTTGAATTTGAAATCGAGTTCGAATTCAAATTCAAGTACACAATTTGAGAATGACCAAAGCTACCTGACTTCGACAGAAGGGGGACATAGATGTGTGGCGGGATCGATGTGTTGCAGTTAGGGGTGCCATCGGATCAGATACGGATCGGATATTACCTTTATCATATTCATATCCGCACCCAACCTTCGGATACGGATACGGATACAGATATTGGCGGATGTGAAAAAATGATATCCGTATCCGTCAAAATCGGATATCAGATATAAATCGGATATTAGCGGATCGGATGCGGATACTAATCGGATATGTAAAAATGGATATGGTTAAAAATAAATTGAACAGAAATACTTATATTACTTTTTATCTCATCTACTACAATATTAAATGTGATACATACTATGATATTATTGTGTACATATCAATACATTCATCATATTCATTGTCATTCAACTTCTATAACAATAAATTACACGTCCTCGGTGCTAAATATCGATTCGGATGCCATGGTTGATGTCGAAGTACTCAAAATAGCTTGTGGTACTCTTGCAAGAATCGAATACTTTCCACTATTACTTTTTTACCAACTCAAAATATCAAAATTTAATGCCTTATTCCATTGAAGAATAGTCTCCTCCATACCGATATCATTATGAAGCACGCAACATTTGGATATCGAATCGGATATGAATAAGATATTACGTTTACCATATCCGTATCCGCATCTACCTTTCGGATACGGATACGAATACGAATATTGACGGATGTGAAAAAAATGATATCCGTATCCGGATTGGAGGCGGATTCGGATGCGGATATCCGCGGATAATCCGTATCCGGTGGCACCCCTAGTTGCAGTCAATTCAAATTTGAATTCGAATTTGAATTTTACCGCTGATTTGGGTATTGGATCCGAAGAGAAACAGAACTTGCTCGAAGAGGCGAGTAGGGCTGGTATCTTTGCGATATCTGTTGTGCCTTCTAATGGGCCGCATGAGATTTCAGTAGGTCCAGAGCGGGCCTTGTGTGAGCAAGCCTCTTATTGTGGGCCTGGGGTATAGACTTGAGGGACTATTTGAAAAAAGAACGCGAGTCAAGTGCGACCTCAAGGCGGGATTTTTGTTAAAAAGGAAGGTCCAGCAAAGGTCTAAGGCGGGCTGCTCCCGATAGGACTGCAAATAGTGTGGTTACTAGTTTAGGGGGATGAAGGTTAAGAGAGGAACTTTAGTGAGTGGGGGTTATGTGGGTCACAAAGGACAACTAAGGACCTACGATGGGATCACATAGGAGGGGATTATTTTTGCAAGGGGCAGACAGCTTAATGTTGGGCCTAAGGAGGCTGGGATTTCTACTAATGGTTATGGGGAAGGTGGGCCTTCAACTGCGACTCTCTCTGAAGAGTTGCTTTACAGAGTTGGGACGTCTATTGGACCTGTCGGTAAAGAGTTCATTAAGGATTGGCTTGCCTTAGACGCAGACAGCCAGGAAGAATTTAGAACACGTCTGATCGAGGAGTTTCGTGGATGAGCTTATTCGCTGCGTCACTAATAATGTGAGGTTAGGAGAGAGGAGACAAGATGGAGTGAGGATGGCGGAGTTCATGTGCGAGGAGTACGACAGACCAAGTTAGATTGGGCTTTGTGGCCTCTGAAAGCTGCAATGACGTAGACTTGACGTTGGAAGCTTCAGTATACCTCTGTTGTATTTTTTTTTCTTTTTTTCTAAAGGCTCAAATTTGTTTGTTGTACATCTTTGTCCCCATCATTCTTAGGATGTTTCATTAAGTACTCATTAAAGGAAGGCGGGGGTCTTTTTGGCCTCATGGTTTTTTTCTCAAAAAAATAAACAAATATGAATCACCTAATTTTATTACATAAGATACATTTTTGTAGATGGGCGCAACTTAAAAGCCTTACCCCTAATTCAGGCATAAAAACTAGAGGATTAGTGTTGCCCAAGTAGAGAGTAGGCCACAATTGATGGTAAGCCCTAGGGTTCACAATTTGAGCTCATTGTGTCACCGTATAATTAACCTCTCAACTAAACTATAAGATTTCTTTATACACATATATAACACATAATATTCAAACAATTGGTTGTAGTATGAAATAGCTATTTCTTGGGAAATTTTTTATGGAGGTTTTTCATTTTATGAAGTAGCCGCTCAAGTTAATAATTAGCCCTATAATAATATACTATTCAAAAATCATTCTAGACTAATACATTATTTGATTAAACTCATGGGGCCGTTGCAAGTTGCAACTTATAGAAGAAATGTTTAATTCCAAATATATAAATGTATACGCTGCGGGAAACAAGTTGGCAAGATGTCTGACTGCGATAAAACTAGTCATCATTCAAGGCTTGATAAGTACCAAGGAATTCCAAATAAAATAAAAGGAAAACCCAACTGAAGCTGCCCTATAAATTGAGATATGCATGCGTACATATTTCTATGGGTGAGCATTGGTTCAGACAAACCCAAAAAAACTAACAGAACTAATCAAATTCAATTGGTCTAGTTCGATTTGAAGATAAATTCAGTTCGGCTTGATTTTCAAATTTTTGTAATTGGAAATGCGAACCGAACCAGATTTTGTTTTTAACTGAGCCCAGCCCAGTCCTCTATATTTCCCTCTCTCTCTTCATTCTCTATTTTTTCTTTCAGCCCAATAGCCCACAACCTTTTATTTTCTTCCAATTTCTTTTTCTTTTGCATCAGCCCATAGCCCAATAAGGCCCAACTCCTCCTTCCTTTATATATTACCTTCTTCTCTCTCTCTCTGCCCCCCCCCCCCAAAAAAAAAACCCTAACTCCCTCTCTCATCTCCCTCCTACAGCCACAGTGAATGAGACCATCCTCCTTAATCTCGTCGGCGGCCATTCAGCAGCTACAGCCGGCTCCCAGCCATTGCTCCCATGCTTCCACCGCCAATCGATGCCCTAGCTCGCAAGGTCCAGGACTCGAACATGAGGATCACTCTCTCCCCCCTCTTCTCTCTTCCTCTTCCTGTCTTCTTCTCCATCTCAATCATTCTTCCTCTCTCTTAGAACCGAACACCAAAAACGATACCGAACTGAACATTTCAGTTCGGAACAGCGCGGTTGATATTAACATTTTGGTACGATGCAGTTTCAATGTTTTTGACAAAACCGCACCGAACCGCACCGTGCTCACCCCTACATATTTCTAAAGGAAAAAGGATACAATCATGCATATATACAACATGCATACATGAATACACCCACAAATGCATGCATGCAATAGCTTTGTATTTATCTTCATCGGGAAACATAATTAATAAGGTGAAGTTAGTCAACCACTTTAAGCTTTCTATAACGTCCATACAAATATACAAATTATACAGATACATATGGAGAATACACACACACACCACATAAATTAACTTTGTATCTACGCGACAAATTAAGAATATATTATTTCATCAGAAAACTTATAGGGTGAAGTTAGTTAAGCTTTTCCACATCCATTATTCTTTGATCTACTATTGGATTATGACCGATCCTTAACCTAAGATATATAGATATGTCACTTATCATTTGACCCCAACAAATAAACACGATGGCTATACACACTGACCAATTGTTGATCACATGTGACTAGAAGAATAGAGGCTTGAGATGTTCAATGTTTTTTTATTATGTTTCTTGTTTGTATCGAAAAATTAAAAATATTGCAAAGTTTCTTTAAATCAATGAAAAATTACAATAACTCAAAATACAATTACAAGAGAGAGGAGATATTCACCTTAAATCTCCTCTTTGTTTAGTGTCGGGTTCTTCGTGTAGTGATGGAGAGTGATTCTTATTCTCCGTTGACCGGTGAACGTCAAGCTTTTTCAGGATCTTTCTCCTTGGACCACTGATGGAGTAGCGCTACTCCTATCAGTAATAGAATCTCAAAGAAATTTAAAGAAGTTGAACTCAGCAAGTTTCTTTTTTAAAGGAGTAAGACTCTTTTGATCCTCTCTTTGACTTCTCTCTCTATTCAATGGCAGCTTGAATTCTCTTTTTTTTAATAGCAATCTTAGCTATTTATAAGGAGCTTCAGGGGTAAAATTATCCCATAGAATCCCTCCATTATGGGGGGGTCAACTCTCCTCATTACGTGGGCAGTAACTGACCCAGTAATGAGGGCAGTTACAACTGAGACGCAGGGTTATCCTACAGTTGAAACGTGGGACTCCAGGCCAGCGTTCTTGTGAAGACGCAGATGTGGCTGACATCCACATTTGAACTGGGACGCAGTCTTAATTGAGCTTTGTGTTGATGTTGAGACGCGGGCTTCGAGCGGGCTTTGTGTTGATGTTGAGACGCGGGCTTCGAGCGGGCTTTGTGTTAATACTGAGACGCAGGCTTGGTGCGAGCTTCGTGTTGAAGCTGTAATGCGGGCCTCGAGCGAGCTCTGCGTTGATGCTGAGACGCAGGCTTGAGTGAGCCTCGTATTTTAATGTTGAACGCTGACTTTGATTAGCCTCGCGTTTAGATTTTAACGTAAGCATGAATCAACCTTGGGTCTAAAGTATGAGTTATGCATTTGATGACTTGTCTCTAGTTTAGATAGTCTATAGATTTTCTTCCAAAGTTTTTAAAACCCTGCGGTAGACTGGGATAGGTTTCGGAATACTTTGGACTTCATGTTTGACCATGAGCTTTCAAGACTGAACTGATAATCTTTTGAGTTATTCTGAGCTTGACCTTTTCTGGATCCCAGTCTTCGTGAGTGTACTGTTAAACTCTTGAAACCACCAGAGATGATCATCGTGAGTGTTTAAATACATAGTTTAGACCTCATCAGTACTCTGAGCTGGTTGTTGGTATACTGTTGACCAGGGGCAATCGTCGACTATTTTTGCTAGTATATTATTGAACTGATTGTAGAAGTAGAGACTGAACACAGCTCTTATAGACACAAAGGTCACGTTGTATTAGAGACGCGGACCTCATCTGAAGTGGAGACGGGGCTCTCGTTCGCTGTAGAGACGCAGCTTTCACGCACTTAAATCGCAAACCTCATTTGTAATGGAGACGCGGCTCTCATTCATTGAAGAGACGTGAATACCAAAGTGGAGACGCAACTCACACTTTGCTGAAGAGACGCGAACGTCGAAGTGGAGACGCAACTCACTTTACTGAGGGACGCGAATGTCAAAGTGGAGACGTAGCTCTCACTTTGTTGAAGAGACGCGAACGTCAAAGTGGAGACGTAGTTCTCACTTTACTAAAGGACGCAAACGTCGAAGTGGAGACGCAGCTCTCGCAGACTTCATGTTTTGTCAAGATGCAAACGTGATGCTTCTGCTGATATGCAGCTTTGATGCAGCTCTGTTAAACGCGAGCATCACGTTCTGGGTGTGCTACCATGCATCTATGATCAGTCTCAAGATATGCACCGCTTATCTAGGCCGGTCAGTCTGTTTATAAAAAGATAGGAGTCATTTCAAGAGTCATTATCAGACTCTTCTTCTTCACTGAACTCTGCATCTAGAGTTAAAGAGATTCTTTAAGCTGCTTCTTAAAAACAGAGAATTCACCATCGAAATGGCTCCAAAAAAACTCTTCTTTCAAGAGTCATTATCAGCCTGAGCTTTTTTCTTCGTCTTCTTCAGAGAATTCACCATCGAAATGGCTCCAAAAACTAAGCCTGTGGTTTTTTCATCGAGTGCCACCACTCCAGAGACTTAAATGAGTGGCTCTTCCTCGTAGGAGGCCCCATTTCAGGTAAGAAAGAATGACTTTCGCCATTGAAGAACTCGAAGAGTTTCTTTAACTCTTAAACCTCTTTTGGAGTTAAGCAGTTAACGCGAGGCTCATGCCCGCGTTTGATTCACAGACGCGACTCTCGTGTTGATAGGCAAGACGCGAGTTTGACGATCTTCACGTCTTCGCTTTGTTGGCCTAAGCTCTAAGTCTTTTATTAAACGCGGAGCTGATGAGCTTCACGTTAAAGCTTCTCTTAACACGGGTCTCACTGAGTCTCGCATTTGATTCCAATACTTAGAAAAAGTTCTAAGTTATAGAGTGTAAACACGGACTTCATGTGAACCTCGCGTCTCTGAGGCTTGATGCGAGTTTCATTGAGCTTCGCGTCTCAATCACTAGATGCAGGTTGATGTGAACCCTGCGTCTAAACTTCAACACTTAGCAATTTTCAGGTTTTTCATAAACACTGATTGTTGTGTTGTTCTTTTTGCAGGGCGATATTCTTCGAATCCCTTGTCCAAGAAGTGTCACTTTGGACATGTAGGCGGCGCCGATCCCAACATCGCATTTGTGCTCCAGAAGATCGCTCCAGTATTTGCCTTGAATTCAAAGGAGCGTCGAGACAGACTCAGCAAACCCAGCATGCTGACATTTTGGGAAATCATGTCAGATGGACGATTCGAATCTGACTCCCGTGTTGAACTAAAGAAACCGGACTTCTTCTTCGATGACACAATTGCTGAAGATGAAAGGACTCTATATGACGGGGACTACAAATGGCTCCGTTAGATCGGGGAAAGAAAATTCTTTCTTCCCAACATGAAGACGATATACCCCTTGACGTATCTGCAGCACATATCGGTACGCCATACAATGGAGGGGGATATGTCCAAATCTCTTTCTGGTGTCTCCCTAAGCGAATTGGGTGTGAACGAGGCTTATCCAGCTGGTCATGAGAGAGACATGCTTGGGTTGCAACCCGAATTGGTCAGTGCTGAGTACACGACGGGAGAGACTCCCCAGTTAGCCGCCACCTTCATCAACCAGTTTTTGAAGGCGAGGGGTGACTTTCCCACTGATTTTCGTCCACTCGGGTGGGTTTATTCCTCGGATAAGTCATGGTGGGGCAGATGTTAGGCTTTGTTCTCACAGATCTCAATGATTTGCTGAGACAGACGGGATTGTACAAGGCTGTCAGGGTCGTTCAATATGGCATCCTGCAGAGCTCACACCACTTCTATGGTGTCTTGGTGTGTTACAACCCATGGACGTGCATATTCTTCACCCCAGCCAGAGAGATGGGGTTTTCTCTCTATGAATTGTATGAAGTCTCGTGGCTGGTAAGTGGAGATGCCCCTTGCAAAGAGTACGTCCTAACCACCGAGGAGTTATACCTATTGAAGAAGGATGACCCTCAAGTATATGAAACTTAATGGGAAGTGTTATGCCACTTCCACATCTACGGGCAGACAATCGGCTGGAGAAATAGGAATGTCAGACAGATGTCCTCGGCAAGCTATCTTTTCAATAATCTAAATGCTAAAAATGTCCCAGTCACTCGTCTGGCCCCTAGCACTGATAGAGAAATTACAGAAAGGATTAATGCTTCCACCAGCTCATACACCACGGAGTCCAATGAGAATACTTTCAAATCGGATACGATTTTTAAAAGTTTCCATCATCATGCCAAGACTCCCATATCTGACCGGTCTCTGTTGGCAGGCTTCCTCACGTTCTGGCTGAAACGATGTGTCGTGCCAATGCTACCGCATGAGGTGGTCGTTGTCGATGTAGTGTACATGGCGGTTCTGTTGTCACATGGGAAGCCAATGTCTCTTCTTCCGGTAATGGTGGCCGATATCCAAAGCGGCACACGGGCATTGACGGAGGCTGTTTTAGATCCCCAAGGCAAGCCGGTCATGGATTCAGAGGGGAGGCTGGAAGTAAAGACTTCTAATTCGAGAATCAAGCTCCCCTATACATACCTAATGCTTGATATGTTATGCACTGCCCGTTGCTGATGATAGCAGTGTCTGCCTCAGAAGGCTTCATCCCCTTTGTGCAGTGATTGAAAAGCTCAAACTGGTCTCAATATTATATGTTCTATGTTCGGAAACTATTCTGAGCAGGGCGAGCTATCAGCTTAACTGATGCTTCCCCGAGATCTATTGCGCATCATATGGGACAAGCTTGTCGATCTTGCAGATCCGAACGAGTTCACGAGGCTGTCCTCTGGAGTCTTCTAGTGGCTTATCAATATCCAGCCCGGATACCTGATCTTCCGGCAAGACGATTCATACACGATTGAACCTTACGTGCCTAACCGTTTTGCCAGGCAGTTTGGTTACAATCAACTATGTCGGCAATCCCAACACTGGCTTTCGCTTTAGCGGCAATCTGTTTGAAGGCGCTTGAGTGTGGTACTACAGTGTAGCCAGGGGGACTGGGGCCGTCTTTAGTATCCCTCACAAGACGCCCAATTGCTATATGAGTCTCGGCTCTATATGTGGTACTCCATCACTAGTAATGTACCGGGCTTTAGACTGAATATCTCTTGTATTAAGAGTATCAAGTCTTCATACAAAGCTAGGTCAGGTTCCAAGGGTAGCTGCATGCGGGGAATGAGTAAGTATAGCGGTCGAATGGGAGGTTGGCGAACAAGAAGTGGCCGCAGAGCCAGAGTCTGGTACGGGGACCGTAGAGGAGCCACCAACCAGGAAGACTCAGCAAGCCATGGCCAAATGCACCCGAGCTTCTCCTTCCAAAGAGCCCAGTTAGATGAGGACACAGAAAGGGTCTGAGGCTGAAGCTTCACCTCAGGGCCTTGAGATAATCCCTTCGGGCATTGAGGAACAAGAAGAAGAGGGGTTAGCTTCTCCTCTACGTTCCTGGGGTTTACGAAGCAGGGGCCCTATGATCCTGATGGAGGTAGAAACTACAGGAGAGTCTACAGCGCCTGAGGGAGCTATAGTCGCAAAACTGCCAACAGCGGAGGTGACAGAAAGGGCAGAAGTTGATATCCCATCTCAACTGGGAGTTTTAACTCAACCGGAAGTTCCCCAGCTTAAGAAGAAAGAGTTGCAGTGCAACAGCCGGCTCTCCCAGTGTCTTAATGCCGACTCCATGGGTTGCGGAGCCCAGTCCTACCACTGGATTTATCAGTGGTAAAGCTTCAGCAACCGAGGCATCCTTCGTTCAAGTGTCGTCTTTGTAATCTGAGGAACAGGTTGACTTTTCAGGAGACGAATATGATTTCGGTGATCAGCCCGCTCCTCCAACACCGTAAGTATTCGCACATCTCTGAGGAAGAGAGGCAGGTGGATGTCCCTACAACGGCTCTGCCAAAGGGAGAAGTCACCACCACCGAGGGTATTTCTTCTATCCCACTTGATTATTACTTTGTTAGTTTTGACTACCGTTGCTGATGCTTAATTTGAATGTCATCTGACAGAGACACTAGATTTCTATCCCACTTTTGGAGAAGTCTTCAGGAAAGTTTGGGAACCCGCTTGAAGTTTAGCACTGCATATCATCCGCAGACTGATGGACAATCAGAGCGGACGATTCAGATTCTCGAAGACATGTTGAGGGCATGCATGCTAGATTTCAAAGGATCGTGGGAAGATCATTTGCACTTGGCGGAGTTTGCTTATAATAACAGCTATCAGGCTAGTATTAAGATGGCGCCGTTTGAAGCCTTGTACGGGAGGAAGTGTAGGTCTCCTTTATGTTGGGACGACATTGGTGATAGGCGACTGTTGAGGCCCGAAATTATAGTTCAGACGGTGGAGAAAGTTAAGATTATCCGAGAACGCCTCAAGACAGCTCAGGACAGACAGAAGAAATGGGCAGATTTGGACAGAAGGCCACTGGAGTTTGAGATTGGAGATAAAGTATTCCTAAAGATATCACCAACGAGGGGAGTAATCAGGTTCGGCAGCAGAGGGAAGCTGAGTCCCAGGTTTATAGGACCTTTTGAGATTTTGGAGCGAGTGGGAGAAGTGGCTTATAGACTGGCTTTACCACCATCTTTGGATGGCGTGCATGATGTCTTCCATGTTTCTCAGCTAAGGAGGTATATCCGAGATGACAGTCATGTGGTGGATCATTCTGAGTTGGAACTTAGGCCGGACCTATCCTACACTGAGAGGCCTACGGTTATCCTAGATCGGACTACCAAGGAATTGAAGAAGCAGACTATTCCACTTGTTCTAGTATCTTGGGGCAATCGACCTCCAGGAGAAGCAACATGGGAGCGGGAAGATGTCATCCGCGATAGCTATCCCCACCTTTTTCGTGATAATTAGGTATTTTTCTTTCCCCGCCTGAATTTAAATTTCGAGGACGAAATTTTCTTATTAGGTGGGTAGAATGTAATACTCTTGTTTTTTTTTATATACAAAAAAAATAATAATAATAAATAAATAAATAAATAAAATGAAAAAAAATAATAATATATATATATATATGCTAGCACTGGGGATTGAACTTAGGTCCCCAACAAGGGAGAGAAGAAAGTTAACCATTGTGCCACATTGGCGTGTAATCTAAGAGCACTCGAAATTAAATTTGAATAAGCTAGACAATCTATAATTCAAATCTAAATCAAATCTCTTTGAGATTTTTCTACAACTTTCCATTCTGATCTAAATTGCTAATCTAGTCTAATTAGAGTCCAGGTTCAAGAAAAATCTCTTTGAGATTTTTCCTACCACTTTCCATTCTTATTTAATTGCTAATCTAGTCTAATTAGAGTCCAGGTTCAAGAAAAATCTCTTTGAGATTTTTCCTACCACTTTCCATTCTTATTTAATTGCTAATCTAGCCTAATTAGAGTCCAGGTTCAAAAAAAAAAAAAAAAGAAAATCTCTTATAGTCTTATAAAACCTAAACATTTCCTTTCTCTCCTAGATCAAGAGAAACTCTAGTATAACTTTCCTTATCTTCATATTTTTCCTCAAATTGATTGTGAACGAAGAAGGATTCAGAATTCAAGGTTAAGGAGAAAGCAAGGAAACAAGTAAGTATATAAAAATTTGATTTTCTACATTTAATTAGCAAGCATGTTTAAGATTCTCTTTTGTTACGAAAACTTAGATCTCCCCTAAATTTAAATTAATTTATATGAATATAAATTTTGATAATATACCATAATTTAAAATTGACATGAATTAAAAATTATAATTTAATCGGAGTACCATGCATAGATCTACTTTTTTAAGAATTTCTTAATCATCAAAAATTTTACCTTGATCTAAATAAAACTCATGTAAAAATAATATACGATTCTCTAATAGAAATATTTTAGAAAAACAAAAAGAAAATATTTAGAACAAAATTTCAAGGATCTAAAATTAGACACATGGGTTAACCTATCTATAAATGGAAATGTATTCTAAATCCAATTAAAATATATATATCTAAATCTTTACACATTATGTTTCTACAAGTTAGAATTTAGAATTAAAAAAAAAAGAAAAAGAAAAAGAAAAAAAAAATCATTTTTACTGCACCTGCTCTCGGCCAAGCCGAGAGCAGGCGCAGGCCCTGCACAGCACCTAGCCCGGGCCTGGCAGGCCCGGGTTGGGTTTTTGTTAAAAAAAAAAAAAAAAAAAATTTCCTTGAGCGCTGGGCCTGGCAGAGCCCAGGCCCAGTCCAAAAAAAAAAAAAAAAAAAAGAAAGAAACTGAGATGGGTCGCACTGGCTCAGGCCCAGTCTCATAAAAAAAAAAAAAAGAAAGAAAGAGGGGAAACTGGGCTATCACTGGCCCAGCCCAAAAGAACAAAAAAAAAAAAGAGGGAAAACTGGGCCTGGCAATGGGCCAGGCCAGAAACCAGAAAACACAAAAAAAAAAAGAAGAAAAACAGAGAATTAAATAAAGCCCAATTCTTTTAATCCGACCCAATTACAAAATCAGACCCGTTAAGTTTTGAACAACAATTTTTTTAGCTAGATAAAAATTCCAAAAAAAATAAATAAAAATAGTGATAAATATCTAGATAACTCCTACCATCTACAGAAAAAGTTTGGAGTAAATTGCAGCTCATTTGGTGCTAAACCACTGCATTTAAAGATTGAAACCCGCTATTTTAATTTTAGACCCGTTAAGAAAATTATAAGTTTTAAACCATTTAAATCACATAAAAATCAGTAAATAAAATCTAAAAATCACGTAAACTTTATACTTCATTATGAAACCTTATTTAAAGATCCGGATTGTTCACATTTAATTTAAAGTACTAAATAAATAGAATATTTCATGTAAAAGTTGATATATGAAAGTTCAATAATTTCTAATTCGAATATATACTAATGTAGATTTCTCCGATTGGTGCTTGGACGCGTGGTAGCCCAGGTGAGTGTTCTTTCACTCACTATATTATGTACATATGTCATCTTGTTTATTTTAGGATATTTATTGTTGCTATTATTGAATGGTTGATCTATTAAACTTATTGTCAAAATCCTAGAACTTAGAAATTTCTCAGAAATATGTAAGATCCCAAATATCAATGTTGCATAATTAGATGTTTGTTTTTCTGAAATCTCTAATTTACTTTTGATTGAAATTTATTGAATACTAAATAGATGTAGAAATTTTTATAATTGTGAAATTGTTAATTATTGAACATTATTCAAAAAAAAAAAAAGTAATTGAAATTATTGGAAATTGCAGAAAAGGAATGTGATACTGAATTCTCTATTATATATTGACTACATCATAGGAGTGATTATATGATATTGGATCATGAGAATATTGAAGGAAAAAAAAAAAAAAAAAAGAAAAGAAATCATGTTACTATTGTCACTGGGTAAGACATTGTTATATTGTCACATACGTCATTGTTATTGTTATTGTCATACCCAGCAACTTAGATGACATAATCATTGACAACTTATAACTGGGGATGGGGAAATTGATAAAGGAGACGGTGTTGGTATTTTGGGTGGACTTAGGATATAGGTTGCGCAGCCGAAATACGGTTCCACTGCAGGGTTCCGGGGGATGACTGACATCCCGTATTGTTCACATTGTTATCGTTATTGACACATTGTTATTGATATTGATATTGACTACCTAGCGGTAGGACCTGGTTCAGCGCCAGGTGATTGGGCCGTAGTTCCGGGTATGTACGGAACCCACCTAAAACACAAATTTCCGTCTCCAATTATCAATTTCAAACAATAAGACATTGAGAATAAACATACACAGACATATTAATAACTTTACCTCATCTGGATAAATTATAGTTTACAAATGGTTATGTGGTGTATATTACTGTACTTTAACATAATTCTGATATGCTAATTAATAGAAAGAAAACTATGTTAGCTATGCATGTTGTCGTTAGATTTTGCATGTTATTTTTATATTCCTCTCTTTTTATCATTTATTTAGGTCGCTATTGACGACCCTGAGTTGCTTACTCAGGTTCTGATCCAGAGACTCTGCAGGAGCAGGAGTACTTCGAGCACCTTGCTGATCTTCAGTAGACAGATCCTTCTTTTTTTCATATGTGAGAGACTTCTATTGTCGTATTTTCCATGATTTTGTTATGTTGTAATAAGTGAGACATTTGGTGACATTATGTACTTGGTTTCTTCTAGCTGGAATAACAAATAAATCTTGTTTTATTTTGAATCAATGTACTGAGGCTTAACGTATTTGTTTTAAAAATACGTCGCCGGCTCTCGTCACGTACCCTTTATATGAGTATTATGATTACGGGGCGTGACACTGAAGCTGTGACTTCCTCCCATATTGAGGAGGTGACTGAGGAACTGACCTAGCCCAGGGGTTCTGAAATTCCTACTGCTGGCACGATCCCTAGGGGTACAACCACCATGATCGGGGAACCCTCATCTCAGAGCAGCTTACCGAAGGATCTACCATCTTCGGTCCTCAGATTGGCAAGAGAATAAAGAATCCTTATATACTCCCACTCTCATTGTTATTACTAATATGATCATTATAATTGAAGAGAGTACTGTGGTGACTCAAGTGGAAGAGCCTATGGTAAGCACTGATGCAGGAGACAGCACACTTCATACTTCAACAGGTGAACCAAATATTGTGAAGTCTGCTCATGTAGTTGTCACACTGGAAGCTGCCACAAGTACAGTCCCAAAGGTTCCAGTCATGACTTTGGCATTGAAGCAATCTGATGCTGACCTTGACCCTACGCTCTCGGGGAGAATAAGTGAGACGGTTTCTGCCCCTACAGACTCCATTATCATTATTATAGAAAAAGGGTCCGGAAGTACGTTAGGAGAGTTAGCTCCAGCCATGGACATCTTGGAAGAATTGGCTCTTCAGATGGTCCAGCAATTCTTCATTTCGCTGAAGTCTTGCATTGAGTTGGTGCTCTCCAGGAGAAGTTCCTTCGAGTTTGTACGAACGCTCTTTGAGAATCAGATTGAAAATATTCATCATACTGGAGGTTCGGATCAAGCTAAGGCAAATTTGGCACTAATGGAGCAATTGCGGATGTGCTTGAAAGAATTGAGGATCCTGAAAAATGCTGATATGGTGAATGAGACCCGACTGATGCTAAATAAGCTCCTCTCTGCTTAAGAACGCGAATGGAAGGAGATTGAGGAGCAAATGGCTGAGGAGGCCCGTCACTTCAATGAATTCATGGCCAGCTACCAGAGATTGGTTGATGACGCTAGGAAATCTGAGGTCATCAATCAGAATGCGGAGCAAGTCATACCCAATGCTCAAGCAACAATTGCTAAGGAGCAAGCCTTGATTCAAGTTAATGAGTATAAACTTGCCGCCACTAAGAAGAAACTGGAGGAGATAGAGGTCGCCAAGAAGTAGGTTCAAGAAGATCTCACTGCTCATTCTTCCAAGCTGGAATCTCTTCAAGCACAACTTGCTACATAGAAATTATTGTCGAAAGAAAAATTGAGGGCAGAAGTTGAGAGAACACGCCAACGTGAGGTTCAGCGTCTCTAGGATCAAATTCACTCTCTCGTTGAGCGAGATTAGCCCTTTTTTATCTCTCCTTTTTTTTGTAACACTCCATTCATCAAATAAGATAGTGCTTTTATCACTTTTATCGTTTTGATATAAATAATAGAAGTTATCAAATTTTGTCTCATCTTTATTTCTTCTTTTGTGTTTAAAATCAGACAGACTAAAATGACGTTATATAACTGCTAGAAGTAACGATTAACATAGCAATTACAAAGTTAGTCAGTTCCACGAGGGAATCTGAGAAAGTTGCCGTCAGAGGAGTAATATTAACCTGACAGAGATCGAATGGGTTTTGTGGGCTTAACATTCTATGGATGAGAATGACAAGTATGGACAAATTCATTAAAGATTTTGAAGGAATTACCGCCAAAGGTGTAATGTTAACTTGATGGTGAGAACTAGACTTGTAGTTGAACAAATTTGGTCAATTTGTTATTCTATGGAAGAGAATAACAAGTAAAGTTTTCACTCTGCAGGAGATTGTGGTTGACTCTATCATTAGAGACTTAGTATTAACATAATTAAAACTCGGTTGGGGATTAGAGAGAACACTGTTAAAAGTCTGATATTAACATAACAGCGATTTTAAGTGGAGATGTCATTCTTTTGAAGAGAATAACAAGTGAGACTAGACCCGTCGGGGATCTATGAGTATTTTTTTCTATCGTCAGAGATGTGATATTAACTTAACAGATTGGATTGAATCTTGTTAGAAGTATGATATTAACTTGACAAGGATGTGAGTTAGAGGTGTAATATTGAACTTAGTATTGGTCATCTCGGCTTCGATGCGGAAGCTCGAGGGAAGGTTGTTGTCATAGGTGTGATGTTAACTTGACAATAAATTGGATGCTAGAAGTGTGATGTTAAACTTAGCATCGCTCATCTTAGCTTCGATATGGAAGCTTGAGGGAAATGACTGTCAGAGTTTTAATGTTGAACTTGACAGCAACTTGATCACTATTAGAAGTGTGATATTAAACTTTGTAATGTTAACATGACAAGAGTTGATTTGCGACATGAGCAATTTTGAGGACTTGTCATTCTATCGAGAAGAATTGACAAGTAAAGTTTGGATTGTCAGAGGTGTAGTGTTAACTTGACAATTTTGAAGACTTATGACTCCATGTAAGGGAGTCGATGATTGGAGAGATTTCTGTCTCCTCGTTTTAAAATACCACAAGTGCACAGTAGGCTGTTGTAGCACTTGAGGATCGGTCCGCAGGGAAGGTGTTTCTTAGTTATCCTAACACAATTTAGGCAAATTGGTTGGGAAGATTGAGAAGTTGGTGTGAACTAAGTTATCAAAGAGAAGGATCATGCACCTTGGGAATCCCCTAGACTACTGTTTATGTGGTGGTATTTGTCTCTTAACTAAATAATTTACACAATAATAAATTCCTATTTCAACTGGCAAAAAATCCTAGAACTGTGGTCCTAAGCACAAGATATTAAATTTAATCGCATATTCCATCAAAGTACTAAGATAAAATTAAAGCAACCAATAAGAAAAATACTAAGAATGAAATATCGATTATTTAAACATATCTTGTCAAATTTTTAAATATCTAGCAATAAATCTCATTTATTAAAAATCAATTAATCTGTTTCTTATATCTTATCTGAGAGATTTAAAACTCCACCACAAGCTTGTATCCTAGGTTCATCAACCTAGTGATCGGGAAAAAATCGCGCACAAAAAGTGTATGTTTTCAAATCGATATTTAATTGTGTGTGCTTTGACTTCCTCGATACTTCTGTTATAGCATAGAGGCTAAAACAAGTCGAATCCACAAGAACGAGAGGCGATAGAAGCTTTACCGGTTGATTCACGTGTGTGTTAAAAGTTCTAATGTTTGAAAGAATTAAAAGAAAAGAAAGCAAAAAATGAAAAGAGTAGTACGGTGAAACACAAAGAAGTGGGAAACATAGAAGATAAGATATTTGTGATTTTTGGAATATTTCTAAAATAAGTGAAAAGAAAGAAAACTCATGGCTACTAACTACTAATGACTCCACTAACATGCTAACTTCTTAGTGATAGTTGCCTCACATGTATCATTAGTCATTACTAGTCCTTGGTTCAAGAGCTTTACAAAGCATGACTCATATGTTAACTTTCACATCCAAATTCAACTAACAAGTGCAAGCTGCACTTAAATCATCAAAACCCAATAAGAGTAAGCATGAAATAAAGTAATTCTACCTTATTAGAGAGTTAGAAAGTAGGAGTGTTAGATCCATCATCATGAGCCATCAATAGCTCTTGCAAGAGTAAGGCCATGTAGAAGCTATTAGATTCATGTGGATTATCAAATAAGAAGTTAGACTAGTTAGTGGTTAGTAGTTAGTTGCCATGAGAGAAAAATTAGTTACATATGTAAAAGAGATTAGAGAGAAGAAAACATAGATAAGTTAAGAGAGCACCTTTCATAGATTGTCACCTTCTATTACAAGCACTCTTCCTTCCCAACATGTACCACTCTCTCTCCCTATTACAAAATCTATAAGAAATGAAAAATACAAAGGAGGAGAAGAAGAATACTAACCTAAACTACCCTAAACTATAAAATGGAGATGAAAACTACCCTAAACTCTGCATATCCTAACTCTGGAAGTCCAGGGGGTATTTATAGGCACCAGGGGAAAGGGGGGCCAGGGGCAAACCCTGGCCTAAAGTACGGGCGCGGCCGCGCCTGTACAGCCATGAAAATGCGACAAAAGCTGCGTTTTCGTGACTCTTCTAGAGCCGCACGCGCAGCGCTTCAGGCCGCGCGCTGTCCCGTCTGTCCCCTGTCGGTTGCAGGTCCCGGTTTCTGGAAATTGGCCCTCGGTTTTGATAAAACAGCCCTCCAAAATCAATGACTATTCATGTAGGCTTTTAATCATCATTTAAATGGTGATTTAGGGTCGTCTTCTTTATTTCATCGCATGGACCTCGAAACATGCAAGAAAGGTATTATTAGCAGAATTTAATATTAAATAAATGTGAAGATGTGGTATGAAATATGCAGTTTTAGAGACTAATCACCTAGGCACATAAAATTTAAATTAGTTACACATATTAGATTTAATCATCATGTGGTTTAATTAAATTATTAATGAACTCAATGATCTAAATAATTACCCTAAATAAATATATTTGAAACTAAATTAAATAATAAAAGCACTAACCTGAATTCAACACATTGACAGATCTGAAAGGTCGCTTCGATTGGGCTGTGAGAGACACGCGCCTGCGCCTCGAAATTTGCGCACTGAGTTGTGCGCGTGCTGGTGAGTGCATGTGGAATGCGCCTGCTAAGGCGCTGCTTGAACCTCCTTCAACAGCGCCTGGGAGAGGCACTTCGTCACAGCGCCTGCAAAAGTAGGCGCTCCTTCAACAACGCTTGCAAAAGCAGGCGCTTATTACAGGAGCTCCTTCCAACAGGGCCTGGGAAAGGCGCTCCCTTCAATAACACCTGGAAGAGGCGCTTCGTCATAGCTTCTGCAAAGGCGCTTCGTCAACAGTGCCGCACCCTCACGCGAAGCACGAGGCCAGCACAACTCCCTAGGCTGGTGTTGTGGTGCCAATGTTTTTCCAAATGATTTGGAATATGTTATAGGAACAAGAATCAGAGGCAGAAGAAGAAAGGCAACTGAATAAAAATTCTTTTATCGAATAAATTACAGAAGAAAAGAAATAATAACGTGGCCAAAAATTGTCCCCCCTCTAAACCCTAGCCTTACATGGCTATTTATAGACTTAGAGTTTGGCTATTTTATACAGAAGTCCACAGAAATTATTTTAACTACACAGAAGAGCTCTTTCATGTCAAATAACATTTAAGCCTCTGAACTTTTCAAAATTACGTTTTCGCCCCAACTGGCTTCAAATTTCTCCGAATTGACCGTAGATTTATTTGATGTCCGTTTTGAGCGAGGTAGAGTAGTACTGGCAGTGCCAAGCATCCTATCCTTCCTTTAATCTCCTGTTGCACTCTTTACAGTTTTCAAAGCACGCTATTGTAGTCCAGTCTTCTTCTAATAGTTTTGTCTGTAAAATATCACTAAAAATACCTGAGTAGCATTATTTATAGACAAATAATAGATGAATATAAGCATAAAAATGTGACAAAATCGTGCTGATCAAATAACCCCACACCTATCTTTTGCTAGTGCTCAAGTAAAACTAAAAAAAGAAAAATTAAAAACAAACAAATAGAAAAATTATCCTATCTCACTTTCGTAGGAATCACGATCGCACTTAGCACGTGCAACAAACCGTTAACCCCCTAAGTTACACCTAGAGGACAAGTTTTGTCTCGTGAGGGTTTTCAGTGGATTACACCCACAAAATCCATAAAAGAAAGAGATTTAAAGAATAAACAAAAGTAGAATAGGAATAATCAAAAATCAAGAAAGAAAAAAATTATTTTTTTATCTACTCAACTTAACCAATTAGCAAGATCATAAGTTTCCGAGGGATTCATTTTCAAGTACGACCTGATTTAAGAAATCATATCGGCTATAAAATAAAGTGTCAAATCTAAAACTTTTTACCACCTGTTCTAAGTTTCAGAGCTTAACACCCCATGATCATGACATAGTTCTCCAGCTTGGGAATATTTGACTACAACTTTTGTACTTTTTTTATAACAAATATATATATAATTTTTTTGGACTTTTTAACTATCTTTCGCGTAGATACCGAGGCTTCCTGAGGCCAAGACACCTAACTAATTGATAATTGAAAATGGTTATATTTTATATTGTCTTGTCTTATTAGGCTTTCTCAGCTACCCACGTAGCAAACTTTGGGCTAATGCTCCCAAACCATATGGTCTTAGGACAATAAGTATAAAAATACTCTTACGGACTTAATTACTCAAAAAACTCAGGCCACAAAACAAGACTTATTAATAATAATTTTTTTATACTCTAGTTGTAATCAATTTCCCAAGCCTATGAACTTAATAGCGTAAGTTCTACTGGGTGCATAATCATTTAAACTAAGTTTAGATGGCATATCAGTTTTTCATTCTAATCTTTATTTTAAGACTTTATGACTCTTTCATTTTGATCTTACCTTTAAAATCTACTCATGGATATCAAATCACTCACATACTAGCTAGCTATCTGTAGAACTTTTCAAAATTTTCAAAATTTATTATTAGATTCAAATTTTTTACAAGACTTCTAAAATGAAATAAAGATAAAGAAAGAAAAGAGAAATAAAGTAAAAACCCTAAAACCAAAACAAAACCCAAAAAAATCCTAAAACAAAAGAAATATGTGAATCTCCCCCACTTAAAATGTATCATGTCCTCATGCATGCAAATGAATACAGATATAAAAGATGCACTCTTAAATTATGCACATGATCAAAATAATCAGACAATCCACGTATACAGGAAAATTGATGAATTTATATAATATGCTAGAATTGTAGATAACTCACAGTGCACCAAGAAAAATATCGTCATAGAAATAATTAAAAGGCTGCTCCTTGTGTGTGCATCCCTGTTTATCCTGTAACACTTATAGAAAACTTGACATCAAAGTTAGATAAAGAGATAAATAAAAGACTCTAAACACTACACTGACTCCCTACGGTTATGAAAAATCCTAAAACAAGTGAATAAAGATGAAGCAGACCATAGTGAAAATATACATACCTTCACCTGAGCTACCTTGATTAGCAATTGGAGGTTCCTGGTCGGGTTCACCATTCGGGGTGGGTAGCAGGATTTTCAATGCTCTTTCTAACCCATCTCTACTTTCTGCATGTGATGGCAGTGCAAGGTTCTGCAACCCCATAATATTCTCGTGCATTGGCACATATGGATAGAGCCTGTGTTGCCAATTTTGAATACCCAAATGAAATTCAGTATCGGTAGCAATTGGTTGCATAATTCGATTAATATATTCATTCATCGACTCTCCTTCGTCAAAACCAAATTTCAAAAACGGCGAGTTGTAGTCCAGAAAACCATTCTCGTCATCCCATAGTCTGTGGTCTATGTCTGGGTCTGTCATATTCTTAATTCTCCCGATTGCTTTGTTAGTTTCTAAGACATAGAATCAGTATGTTAGTTTTTTATTTATTTTTTATACAAATACATAGATACAATACATTAACTGCTCATCCAGCGTATTAGGGGTCATGAAGACTCATAACCTCCTCATTATCACTCACACGCATTTTCAAAAATGGTTTTAAATGTTGCCCATTAACCTTGAACAATGTACCATTTTTTTGATCTTCTATCTCCACTTATATCAGAGAACCAGTTTGGGTTCATGTCGGGGCGATCGAGAACAGAGGCTATTCATTTGCTTCGTCAACTTATGGAGTGATTTTGAGAGAGGAAAAGAAATTTGCATATGGTCTTTATTGATTTATAAAAAGCTTATGATAAGGGGACAAAAGAGGTATTATGGTGGATACTGATGAAAAAGGGAGTCCCCATCAAATATATTAACATAATCAAGGATATTTGCGATGAAGTAATGGCAAATGTTAGAACTTGTGGAGCCATAACAAGTGATTTTTCTATCACAATTTGATTGCAACAAGGATCTGCATTGAGTCCTTTCTTATTTGCCATAGTGATGGATGAGCTTACTAGAGGTATTCAGGATGAGATACCGTGGTGTATGTATTTGCTGATGATATTGTCCTAGTCGAGGAGACAAGAGCTAGGGTGAATGCCAAATTGGAGTTATGGAGGCAAACTCTAAAATCTTGAGATTTTAGATTAAGTAGGGTCAAAACAGAGTATATGGAGTGTAAATTTAGTAAACAGGGAATCAGAGATTATAGTATTGTGAGACTAGATGGACAAAAAATACTGATGGGTAGTTATTTTAAGTACTTGGGTTCTCTTATCCAAAAGGATAGGGAGATCGATAGTGATGTCAACCATAGGATCCAAGCCGGCTGGCTGAAATGGAGGAGCAAAACAGGAGTTTTATGTGATCATAACGTTCTATTATGGCTGAAGGAAAAGTTTTATCGGACTGTCATTAGGCCAGCTTTGTTAAATGGTACAGAATGTTGGGCTATAAATAGATATCATGCCCAGAAGATGAGTGTAGCAGAGATGCGCATGCTTCGTTGGATAAGTGGTAACACATAGAAAGATAAGGTGAGAAATGAAGATATTCGTGCTAAGATAGATGTAGCCTCTATAGAAGAGAAGATGAGAAAACTGCCGATGATGCTTTGGTCATGTGCGACGTAGACCTACAAATGCGCCAGTCCGACGAGCAGAGCGTATCAATTTAGGGCAAGTTAAAAGAGCGCAAGGGAGACCGAAGAAAACATGAATGGAGGTAATACGACAAGATATAGAGGCTAAAGGTCCTAGTGAAGGCATATTGCTCGATAGGAATGAGTGGAGAAAGCTGATCCATGTGCCCGATTCGACGAAATTCTTTTTGGTTCATGTAGCCTACCCCAAATACTTGGGACAAATGGCTTAGTTGTTGTTGTTGTTGTTGTTGTTGTATCTCCACTGCTCTATAAGGAAATACCACACGCACCACGAATGGTCCCGTTCATCTGAAATTGAACTTACCAGGAAACAAATGCAGTCTAGAATTATATAATAGGACTTTCTGACCTGATGTAAATGACTTTCGCAAAATTGCTTTGTCATGAACACCTTTGTCTTTTCCTTGTAGATTTTGGCGTTCTCGCATGCTTCATTCCTGATTTCTTCCAACTTGTTGAGTTAAAACTTTCTATGTTCTCCTACCATATTAAGGTTAAAATTGAGCTGTTTTATGGTTGACATGGCTCTGTGCTCCAATTCTACCTGTAGATGGCATGCTTTCTCAAAAACAAGCTGATACGGAGACATTCCAAGATTGGTTTTAAAAGCAGTTCGATATGCCCATAAAGCATCTACTAATTTTAACGATTAATCTTTGCAATTCAAATTTACTATTTTCTCCAGAATTTGCTCGATTTTGCCTGTTGCTCACTTCCACTTGATCGCTTGTTTGTGGATGATAAGAAGTTGATAGTTTATGGTAATCGAGTATTTCCTCATCAGAGCCTCAAAAGAACGATTATAGAAGTGGGTGCCATTGTCGCTGATAATTGCACGTGGTGCACCAAATCAAGAAAAAATATTCTCTTTTAAGAATTTGACTGCCACCTTATTGTCATTGGTCCTACTTGCCACAGCTTCTACCCATTTGGACATATAATCAACGGCAACTAAAATGTAGAGATTTTCAAATGAGTTTGAGAATGGTCTCATGAAGTCAATGCCCCACACATCAAATATTTCGACCGTTAATATTGGGTGTAACGGCATCATGTTCCTCCTTGTGATCCTGCCCACATGTTGATAGCGAATGCAGCATTTGCAGAACTCGTGAGCGTCTTTAAAGAGGGTGGGCCAATAAAAATCACATTGTAGGACCTTTTCTACAGTTTTCTTTGCTCCAAAGTGTCCCCCACAAGCTTGGTCATGACAAAATGACAAGATGCTTTTATGTTCTTCTTCGGGGACACACCTCCTAAAGGTCTGATCAGGACAGCACTTCCACAGATATGAATCATCCCAATAGAAGTACTTCAATTGAGAGTGAAACTTATACTTGTATTGTCTTGACCATTCTTCAAGTGTTTTCCTGGTCTCAAGGAAGTTGACAATATCAGCGAACTATGGCTCTTGTATCACGGCGAACAATTGTTCGTCGGGAAAGTGTTCGTTTATGGGTATATTAGAGGATGGAGCGTTTGGTAGACGGGACATGTGATCAATCACCAGATTATCGGTCCCCTTTTTTGTCTCTAATTTAAAGATTAAATTTCTAAAGTAGCAATACCTATCTTATCAGTCTTGCCTTCACATCCTTCTTTGTCAACAAATACTTTGGAGCAGCGTGGTCAATGTAAATAGTGATTTGTGAGCCAATCAAGTAAGATCTAAACTTTTCAAGCACAAAGACCACAGCTAAGAATTCTTTCTCTGTTATAGAGTATTTGAGTTGCGCATCATTCAGTATCCTACTGGCATAATAGATCACATGAGGCTGGTTGTCAATCCGCTACCCAATGACTGCACCGATCGCATAGTCAGACGCATCACACATTAGTTCGAAGGGTTGGCTCTAATTCGGTGCATGAATTATAGGGGCTGTGATTAGCTCCTTCTTTAAGATTTCAAATGTCTCAAGGCATTCTGGGGTGAAAACAAACGGGACGTCCTTATCGAGAAGGCTGGTTAATGGGTGAGCAATCTTACTGAAGTTTTATATGAACTGCCGATAAAAACCAGCATGCCCAAAAATGATCTGATATTCTTAACTGATGTAGGATGTGGGAGATAAGCTATCAAATTCACTTTTGCTTTATCCATCTCAATCCCTTTCTTGGAGATTACATGACTCAAAATAATGCCTTGTTGAACCATAAAGTGGCACTTCTCCCAATTCAATGTCAGACTCATTTCTCTGCATCGAGCGAGAACAAGACTGAGATGATGAAGGCATTCTGAGAAGGAATCTCCAAAGATGAAAAAATCGTCCATGAACACCTCGAGGAATCTTTTCAGCATGTCGAAAAAAATACTGAGCATATATTGTTGGAATGTTGCAGGTGCATTACATAACCCAAAGGGCATACGTCTGTATGCAAATGTTCTGAATAGACATGTAAATGTGATTTTCTTCTGATTCTAAGAGCTATCGGAATCTGATTGTAACCTGAGTATTCATCAAGGAAGCAATAATATTCATGTCCAGCTAAACATTCCAACATCTGGCCAACGGCAAAGGAAAAGGGTCCTTTCTCGTTTTTGCATTAAGCTTTATGTAATCGATACACACTCACTATCCAGTCTAAATTCGCGTAGGTATAAGCTCATTGCCATCGTTATTGACCACAGTGATTCCCGACTTTTTCGGCACCACTTGCACAGGACTCACCCACGAACTGTCAGAGATTGGATAAATGATTCCATTATCGAGACATTTCAAAATGTCTTTTCTTACGGCCTCCTTCATTACAGGATTCATTCTACATTGGGGGTCTCTTTATGGTTTGGCATTTTCAGTTAGGTGGGTCCGATGCTGGACGATTGTTGGACTTATCCCTTCTATATCAGCCATTATCCACCCCATAGCTTTCTTGTTCTCCTTCAATACAGACAAGAGTGATTCCTCTTGGTTCTTACTCAGATTGGAAGCTACCACGACCAGGAGCTTTTCATCCTCATCTAAATAGACATACTTTAATGTTTCAGGGAGAGGTTTTACCTCTAAGTTAGGTGGCTTCTCCACAAATGGTTAAAGTGGTGCTCGAATTTCATCATCGAGTGACTCGTAGAGAGGCTCCCAGTGCATTGTAAACACCTGATCAGCTCGTTCGAACACTTCACTAAACCCTTGTTCCACTTCGTCAGGCTCTGACCCTTGGTCAAGATACTCGATGTCTGATCCTTCATTTTTAAAATGTTTGCTTGATATCCCTTAGATCATGTTGACATCAAAAGGTTGGTCAGAGTGATTGCTTGGCTGCTTTCCAAGATTGAAAATATTGAGATCGATAGTCATGTTCCCAAAGGTGAGTTTCATCAACCCACTACGACAATTGATTAAAGCATTTGATGTTGCTAAGAAAGGTCGGCCAAGAATCACAGAAATTTGCCCTCTTGGGTTCTCCACTGGTGCAGTTTCAAGGATAACAAAATTGACTGAGAATATGAATTCTCCAATCTTGATCAGCACATCTTCTACCTCATCTTTGGAATTTTCATCGATCAATCAGCCAATTGCAAGGTAATCCTTGTAGGTTTTAACTCACCCACTCCTAACTGCTTGTAAACTGAATATGGAAGCAAGTTGACACTCGCCCCTAAATCTAGTAAAGCCTTGTCAATCACTGTGGCTCCAATAGTGCAAGATAGAGTCGGACATCCAGGGTCCTTGTATTTCACTGGCATTGTGCTCTTTATGATCTCGCTGATATTTGCAGCGAGGAAGACCTTTTTAGGAGTCTGATGAGCTCATTTTTTTGTGCACAGGTCCTCCAAGAACTTTGCATATGATTGAACCTGTTCAACAGCTTCAAGGAGAGGAATATTCACATTGACTTGCTTGAAAATTTCTAGAATCTTCTCTATCTGTGTTGTGTTTTTCTTAGAATAGAGCCTATTCGGAAAGGGAGCCGGTGGATCATATGTAGGCTCAATAACTTCTTCAGCTTTCTTATCATTTGCTTTGCTAGAGCCTGAGGATGATGGGTCTGTCACCGGGTAAGCTGATTTTATAGAACTGTGGATTTTTATCTAATTGTCCACCTCTTTTCCTAACCGTAATACGTGGACAGCATTCAGTTGAGCTGAATTTGAAGTGTTATTGTTAGCTCTGGTATCTCTAGGATTAATCTCAGGTTGGCTGGGAAAAGTCCCTCTTTCTCTTTCACTCATTTGAGGGACTTTCCCCTGGAGGATACTAACAAAACAAGTGGGAGAATTAAGAATATAGCAGACCCAGATATAGACCATAGACTATGGGACGACGAGAATGATTTTCTGGACTACAACTCATCATTTTTGGAATTTAGTTTTGATGAAGAAGAGTCGATGAATGAATAAGTTAATCGAATTATGCAACCAATTGCTACCGACACTGAATTTCGTCTGGGAATTCATAATTGGCAACACAGGCTCTATCCACATGTGCAAATGCATGAGAATTTTGTGGGGTTGCAGAACCTTGCATTGCCATCATATACGGAAAGCAGAGATGAGTTAGAAAGAGCATTGAGATTCCTGCTACCAATCCCGAACAGTGAACCCGACCAGGAACCTCTAATTGCTAATCAAGGTAGCTCAGGTGTAGGTATGTATATTTTCACTATAGCCTGCTTCATCTTTTCTTCGGTTGCAATGGAGTTTTCAATTAAATGTATGCCACTCCTTGATGTGGTGGTTAAGTTTGTAGTTGGTGGCTTCTTATTAAACCCTTCCCATTGCATGATTTTTTCTGTCATTTCTTCAAAGAATTTTCATGCAGCATCATCTGTCATCCTCATGAAGTCACTATGGGCTCATGAATTTAAGAAGAGTCTTCGAACTGTAATCGACACCCTCATAAATTATTTGATAGAAACGCCACTTTTCTATGGCATGGTGGGGACATTGAGTTAGAAGTCCTTAAACCATTCTAGGTATCTCCAAAATGGTTCTTTGTCCCGTTGTATGAATTGATTAATTTTAGACCAGATTCTTGCAGTCTTGTGTATTGAAAAAAACTTTTTTAGAAAGACTGCAACAAGCTCTGCCCATGTGGTGATTGAGTTTGTTGTGAGGCTGTATAGCCACTTTTTAGCATTATCCCTGAGTGAAAAAGGGATGAACCTTAGTTTGACTCCATCGTCACTCAGCTGCCTGATCCTCATCATTGTGCAAATCTCCTCGAACTCGTTGATGAACATATAGGCATATTCAGACTCCAGCCTAGAGAATTTGGGAAGTATCGTTATGTATTGTAGCTTCAGCTCGTAGTTGTTCTCGGTGGCTTCCGGCAATCTGATGCATGATGGGTGTGATGATCGAGGCGGGTAATATTACCCATGAGCAATATAGGCGGAACATAGTCAATCATCTTAATCTCGTTCGATTCTATACTGACTAGACATCCTACTGAATCGCGTTCCCAAGCTGACATATATCACGTAGGTATCGAGTTGGAAAGTGTTAAGACTAAAGAAAATACTGTTCCCTGACAACATCACCAAAAACTTGATTGGAGAGATTTCTGTCTCCTCGTTTTAAAATTCCACAAGTGCACGGTAGGTTGTTGTAGCACTTGAGAGTCGGTCCATAGAAAAGGTGTTTCTTAATGATCCTAACACAATTTAAGCAAATTGGTTAGAAAGATTTAGAAGTTGGTGTGAACTAAGTTGTCAAAGAGGATGATCATGCACCTGGGGAATCCCCTAGACTATTGTTCATGTGTTGGTATTTATCTCTCAACTAAATGATTTACACAATAATAAATTCATGTTTCAAATGGTAAAAAATCTTAGAACTGTGGTCCTAAGCACAAGATATTAAATTTAATCGCATATTCCATCAAAGTACTAAGATAAAATTAAAGCAACCAGTAAGAAAAACACTAGGCATGAAATATCGATTATTTAAACATATCTTGTCAAATTTTTAAATATTTAGCAATAAATCTCATTGATTAAAAATCAATTAATGTATTTTTCATATCTTATCTGAGAGATTAAAAAGTCCACCACAAGCTTGTAGCCTAGGTTCGTCACCCTAGGCACATGAAATTTAAATTAGTTACACATATTAGATTTAATCATCATGTGATTTAACTAAATTATTAATGAACTCAATGATCTAAAAATTACCCTAAATAAATATATCTGAAACTAAATTAAATATTAAAAGTACTAACCTGAATTCAACGCATTAACAGCTTTGAAAGGTCGCTTCGACTGGGCCATGGGAGACACGCGCCTGTGCCTTAAAATTGTGCACTGAGTTGTGCTCGCACTGATAAGTGTTTGTGGAACGCGCCTACAAAGGCGCTTCTTCAACAACGCCTTAAAAGCGCTCCTTCAACAGCACCTGGGAGAGGTACTTCATCACAGAGCCTGCATAAGCAGGCGCTCCTTCAACAACGCTTGTAGAAGTAGGCGCTTTTTGCATGCGCTTCTTCCAACAGCGCCTGAAAAAGCAGGCGCTCCTTCCAATAGCTCCTGGGAAAGGCGCTTCCTTCAACAGTGCCTGGAAGAGGCGCTTCGTCACGCTTCATCAACAGCGCCTACAGAGGCGCTTCGTCAACAACGTCGCACCCTCACGCGAAGCACAAGGCTAGCACAACCCCCTAGGCTGGTGTTGTTCACAAGGAGGCAATGTTTTCCAAATGATTTATAGTAGAATATGTTATAGGGATAAGAATCAGAGGCAGAAGAAGAAGGCTACCGGAGAAAAATTCTTTTATGGAATAAATTGCAGAAGAAAAGAAATAATAGCGTGGCAAAAAAATTGTCCCCCCTTCAAAGCATAACCTTACATGGATATTTATAGACTTAGTGTTTGGCTATTTTACACAAAAGTCTACAGAAATTAATTTAATTACATAGAAAAGCTCTTTCATGCCAAATTACATTTAAGCCCCTGGACTTTATAAATTTGCGTTTTCGCCCCGACTGGCTTCAAATTTCTCTGAATTGACTGTAGATTTATTTGATGTCAGTTTTGAGCGTGGTAGAGCAGTACTGGTAATACCAAGCATCCTATCTCTTCTTCAATCTCCTATTGCACGCTTTACAGTCTCCGAACCACGTCTTTATGGTCCAGTCTTCTTCTAATAACTTTGTCTGCAAAACATCACTAAAAATACCCGAGTAGCATTATTTATAGACAAATAATAGATTAATATGGGCATGAACAATGTGACAAAATCGTGCTGATCAGTCGATAAGTGGAAGTTGGTACTCGCTGGGGAGTATTGACACTTTTCACTGTTAGAGGTATGGTGTTAACATAACAATGGTTGAGTTTGTGGACCTACCACTCCATGGAAGGGAATTAGTAGGGGATTTTGGTGAAAAATAGAATGAATTGTCAGAGGTGTAATCTTAACGTGGTGAACAATGATTTTCCAGGGGTATGAGAGGTTTTGCCATTAGAAGTGTAATGTTAACATAACTGCGGAGAGATTCCGAGTGGGTATTTAGTGAAATTTTATTGTCAGAGGTTTAATGTTAATTTGATGGACTCCACTAGGGATCGAGAAAAATGGCTTATCAGAGGTTTACTATTAACGTGACAAGTCTGTGCTCATTTCACCAAAAAAATGGTTACAAGTATTTTTGTGGTCCTATCATTCCGTAAAAGAGAATTGGTAAGGGATTTTGGAGGAGAAGGTGGAATCAAGTCCCCTTAGGATTTTTAGCAAATTCTCAGCTATCAACAGATTTGATGTGACTTTACCAACTATCGTTTGAGTTGGGCTAGCCATGCTATTCCCCTCAGCAGATGAGTTATCGATAATTTTTATTGGACTTAAAAGCCAATATTTTCTCTATCCTTAGCCGTTAAGGGCGTTGAATTTTGATAGCCTCTAAAGAAGAGCAACAAAACTAATACTCAGTTAGCTTGCCTTTATTAGCTCAATTCTGTTGAGAGTTGGACTGTATTCTCAAGCAACGTTCACCCGATCATTCCTCTTAACCAGCTTCTTATGTGCCGATTAGAACTCTTAACTAGCTTCTTATGTGCCGATGAGAACTCCAGCGATTTGATCGTTGACGCTGGTCTCACTTATCGCTGAATAATTGTTGATCAATGAGGACTATTATGCTCACGTTGAGCAAAACATAGCCGAACAACTATTGATCAATGAGGACTATTATGCTTGTATTGAGCAGAACATAGCCGAACAATTATTGATCAATGAGGACTACTATGCTCGTGTTGAGCAGAACATAGCCGAACAAATGTTGATTAATGAGGACTAATAAGGACTATTAGAACAATTATTGATCAATGAGGACTACTATGCTCGTGTTGAGCAGAACATAGCCGTACAAATGTTGATCAATGAGGACTAATAAGGACTACTATGCTCGTGTTGAGCAGAATATAGCCGAACAAATGTTGATCAATGAGGACACATTGCTCGTGTTGAGCAGAACATAGCCGTCAATCGAGAAATCCGTTGTAGGGGAATACATTCGATGCAAACATCATATACTTGACCTAATGATTAGAGGTTTAATGTTAACATGATCAAGGGTAGTATTTTTTTCAAGAACTTTCCATTAATCAGCATCATAAATATATTGCCTTCTAGATTTATCAGGCGATATGCTCCATTTGAGTAAACTGACTCTACCACAAATGGCCCTTTCAATTCGGGTTGAAATTTCTCTTTCATCTTATGTATCATCACCATCAGTCTTCTGACAGCTAAAACAAGGTCATCTTTCTTGAAAGTTCGCTCTTTGACTTTCTTGTTAAAGGATCTGGAAATTTGAGCTTGATAAAGCTCGATTTGTTGTTGAGAATATAGACGTTTGTCGTCCAAAACTTCCAACTCCTGGAGTCGCAGTCGATGCTTCTCCTCATCTGTCATCTCTGTGGTTAAAGAAACTCGTAGAGATGGGATCTGAACTTCTAGCGGGAGTACGACTTCACACCCGTACACCCATGAAAATAATGTAGCTTTTGTCGGAGTTCTCATTGTTGTATGATAAGCCCATAAGCATTCACCTAATTTATCATCCCAGTCGCGTTGATTTTTTGAGATGAACTTTTTGAGAAGTTTTCCAATAGTCTTGTTGAAAGCTTCTGCAAGGCCATTAGCAGTTGGATAGTTGATCGGGGTGAAACTAGAACTCAAAAATGTGTAATTTATCAAATCAATGTAAAAGCTCGTATGTGCTAATGTACCCTCGATACTTCCGTTATAGCATTGGCTCAACGGGTCGAATCCACAGGGATGGGAGGCGATAGAAGCATTAATAGTTTTTATTCACATTTTATATTAACAATTCTTCTTTGTTAAAGAATTAGAAAAAGAAAATAAAAAAAAAGAAAAGGAAATCAAGCATGTCGTAGGCGAGGAGAGCGATGAAAACGGCGAAGAAAACAAAAGAGAAGTGTGGCTTAGAAAACAAAATGAAAAGAAGATGAAACAACGTTGAACAAAGAAGGTGGTGAAAACAACGATGAAAATGATAAAAAGAATTGCTTTTTAAAACAAGATAAAAGAAAGCTCATGGCTACTAACTACTAATTGATCCACTAACCATGCTAACCTCTTAGTGATAGTTGCCTCACATGGATCCTTGGCCATCACTAATCCTTGGCTTCAAGAGACGATACAGAGCATGGTCCATAAGATTGGTCTTCTACATTCAAACAACACATCCATATCACTAACAAGTTGCAAGCTACTTGTTAAATCATCAAAACCGGTTAGAGGTGAGCATGAAATAAAGAAGACATTGCAAGTTAGCAAGTTAGTAGATTAGGTGTTAGAAATGTTAGAATGTTAGAATCCATCATCATGAGCCATCAATGGCTCTTGCAAGAGCAAGGCCTTGTGAGGCTATTAGATTCATGTGGATTATCAAGTAAGTGGTTAGATGGTTAGTGGTTAGTAGTTAGATTGCCATGAGAAGAAAAGAAGTTAGCAAAGCATCATGTAGAAGATGAAGGAGATTACATCGGAGAAGAAAGGAGGCACTTTTACATAGATTGTCACCATCTATTACATCAATCCTTCTCTTTCTCTCTTGAATCTCTCAGCCCTACTACATGAGCTAAAAAGAAAAGAAAATACAAAAGAAATGAAATGAAGAACACCTACCTACATTATCCTAAAACACAAAAACTTCTCCTAAAAATGAAAACTGCCTGCGCTTTGGACCTATGCAGGGTTATTTATAGGCATAGGAAGCCTCTGGAAGACGAGACGGGGCGTCGAAAATCGACGCGTGGCCCCACCATTAGGCCGCGGATCCGCGGCTTTTGCCGCGGATCCGCGGCAAAACCAGGGAATCCCTTCCTTGGTTTTGGCGAGGATATTCCTCTGGCTTCCAAGGTCTTCTTGGTATATTCCTTTTCTGGTAATTTCGCCCGAATATTCGTCTGACGTAGGAGTCTAGGTTCGACGTATCTTCTAAATAATCTCTTGCTTGGCCTCCAAGTAATGCGGATTTAATTACCCTAAAAGGGGTTTAATTAAGCTCTTATTACTCCTTTGCCCTTGAACTCTTGATTTACCTGCAACAGAGATCAAAACACGGTTTAGACCGACAATTTATTCATAAATCGGTGAGAAAATGCGATATAATAATGCATAATCGTAGACTAATCACACCCCCACACTTATCTTTTTCTCGTCCCGAGCAAAACAAGAAAAGAAAAACTATACTATAAATATTATTACACCACTTTCGCAGGTGACGTGATTGCACTGAGCGTGTGCAACAAACCGTTAAACCTCTAGGTTACCCCTAGAGGAGGAGTTTGCTCTCCCGAGGGTTTTCAGCGGATTGCACCCACAAAATCCATAAAGAAAGAAGACAAATGTTAGTATTTTGAAAATGCATTTTAAAAGAGAGACGAGTTTATGAAATATTTTTGCAAAAATATAAGCGATCTAAGGTCATAAGTCCACCAAAAATTAGTCTTCCTTAAACTTAGTCTACATGCAAGATTTTGTTTTCAATTAAGGTAAGAATTCAAAATTGGATTGAATATTTTATCCTTCATAGAACCTAGATAATATGCACTTTGTGATAGTGAAAATTTCTGGGACTTCAACTCTAACCATCAAGCCATTTATTTATATATATATTCTTTCTTTTTCTTCTTTTTTTCTTCCCTTAGTTTTCTTAGGCTTTCTAGTTCACCCATGTAACGAGCCTTTAACCGATGACTCCCAAACCAGACGGTCCTAGGGCACCAGATGAGAAAACATCCCTCGGGTTTAAGGACTCGAGTAAATAAGGCCACAAAACTAAGGGGGATTATTTGTTTCTTTTGACCACCGTTAGGCGTGAATAATCATGCTTCTTGAGGCATAGTTATCCAGCTTAATAAGTGATTTATTATTATTATTTTTTTAGTTATATATTTTTTTCTTTTATTTATGGCATTTTAGGTCTTTGTTTCCATCCCAAAAATGTGTAAGTGTGATGTGCATACTATCTAAGGCAAAAATTCAAGATAAAACTCTCTCTCCAATTTATCTTACTTAGCCTATAATTTTAAGCAAGATCCATTATTTCGACTAGGTTTAAGATGTCATAATTAAGGCTTTCTTAATTTTTAAGATCATCTTAATTTTCTTAAAAATAGATCAAAACTTTGTCACTTATTCAAAAAGTTTTTAAAGAAAGAGAAAAAAATCCTATACAAAAGGGAAGATTTCTAAAAGTATCCTAAAAGAAGTGTAAAAGAAAGAAGATCTAAAAACTCTATGTTAGTAAACCCTCCCCCACACTTATCTCATACATTGTCCTCAATGCATCTTGATGTATGTATGCATGAAATAAATAGAGAGGGAAGGAAAAATCACCTCAAGGTAGTGGTTCCGGTGGCGGTCTGATTGGTCCACGAAATGTGGCCCAATCCAATGTGCGTGGAGTCCGGAGGAACCCACCAGAGACCTCCATAATACAACCCACTAGAAAGATGTATATATTTATGATTTTTATTAAAATTTAACCCCATCCAATTTTCAAATTTTTAAAATAATTTCAGAGTCAAATTTATCAAAACCCTTGTCCCAGAATGGAATGATTGATTTGGACTCAGGAAGTACAGGAACTAATACCGACTCAGGAAAAAGACTTAAGTCAAGTAAATGTTCGGGAGTCGAGATTGGTTCATGAAGTGGGTCCAAATCAAGAAGATGAAGCTCAGGTCCACATTCATTTCCCCATGATGGAATGTGACTATCTAAGATTGGTGATTCAAGTTCAAGAATGACAGGTATGGGAATTAAAACTGACTCTAAAATGTTGCTCAAATTGGGTAACATAACAGGAGTCAATATTGATTCAGGAATTTGAACTGGATCACAAATTTGAGGATCAAAGTCACATTCCTCATTGAGTTCAATTCCAAAAAATGAGAACTTGCCAATTTATCAATGGGACTTTCAAAAGTAAGAAATTAGTCAAGTTCAATATGATCATCATAAAAGATTGGTGATTCAATTTCACAATGGACTGGTATAGGATCCAATACTGATTCGGGAAAAGGCCTGAATTCAGGTAAAAACACCTCAGTCAATATTGAATCAGGAAGTGAAATTGAATTATCAAGTGAAAGTTCAAGATCATATTCATGCTCAAGTTCAATTTTAGGAAAAGGATAACTTGCAAAAATGTCAATGGGATCTTTAACATTTGAAGTTTGGACAAGTTCAGATGGGTGTGCTGAAATTGAATCTTGATTTTCAAAACAACATGATTCTTTAGCTGTAACAGAATGTTTAGTGACATCAGAAATGGTCAAACGATGAGAATGAAAACTTTTGACCATCATATCTATGTCATGATTACGAGTCATTTGAGCTTGAGTCATGATTTCAAGCATCTTTTCATAATTAATTGGTTCATCGTTTTGTTGGACTGGCCTGAAAAGATGATGATTTGTTTTGGAAATTGTGGTGAAATCGTGAGTCCATCAGATTTGATTGTTGTTCGAACTCACGCAAGAATTCCTTACTCGTTCCCCAGGCAGATGGTTGTTCATTATAAGGAGGTGGAACTGAGTATGACTCTTGAAAATATTGTGAAATTGGAGAGGCCATCCTTTTCTAAAGTAGTCGCTCGACCTCTTGTAAATTGGCTTCTATACTCTTTCTTAACTCAGATTTTTCTTCAATGGGAGGTCCAAAAAAAGGAGTATAGGAAGCGAAATCGGGGAAGGAATATTGCGTAAATTGTGGACAAGGTGGACATGGGGGACAAGGAGGCTGAAAATTAAACTCGGGGGAGGTGAATCCCCATTGACTCTGTGACGAGTTGAAATTATTTTAGAAATTATAGTCATAAGAATGTGGGTATGGGTTGCATTGATTCGGATAAGTCCAACCCGGTGTATTTGGTTGGTGCATATTGTAAAAAGCCGGGTTGAAATTATCCGAATCGAATGGGGTCGGTGTGAAATATGGATACATATTCGGATTGAAAGAATTGTTATTGTTGAATTCTATTTCACAAACAATCACAAACAAAAAAGAAAAATCAAACAACAAACAAAAAGAAAAGAAAAAATCAAAACCAAGCCTATAGTAAGATTGACCTAGACCTAGACGACTCCTAACTGGTCGATTACCCGGAGGAGGTTGTTGCTTGAATCCGACCACAAGCTAATCGGCCAGGTAGGGGCAAAATACGGTGGGAGGTATCCGTGCGTAAGCTACGGGCCTTAATTACGCCAAACCACGGTATCTTCGAGGCGTAACCTCTTAATCCCCAACCTTAGACACCGATTTCACAAGAGTAAGATTCAAAACAAGTTCCAACCTCGGTCAATCTCTTAATGAGTCCGAGATGTCCCTAGGGGCCAACGTCTATCAATTTTCATTAGGGCTTGGGTTGTGTGAGTGGGGAGGTGGTTTTTGGGCTAAGGAAGGGTGATGAAATCCCCACCTTATCTTGTATTAGGTTATGCCCTTAAGATCAATTCGTTCAAGTGTGCAATATAGACAAGAATATAACACAAAGCGAATAAATCACCCACGTGTTTGTCCTATGCTATATGCAATACCATATGTACACCTCAATCCAAATCACAACAACAGAACAAAAATACAGTATTTTGGAATTGAATTGACACGTGCCTAAATGCAAATGTCTATACCGTTTTAAAAGCATCCAAATACCGTATTTTAGTTCTTTAGTTTATTGCGGTGTGTAGGCAATCAAAGCAGGAAAGTAATAGTACAGATTAACTAGCTATTACAATGAACACATCCCAGCACAACAAGATATACAATTATCACAACATGGCCGCGTTTTCGCGGCAAAAGTCGCGGTTGCGCGGCGGTTCTTTGAAAGCTGGGTCCCTGCTTTCTAGAGCAGAGAGATGCAAAGCTAGTGTTTATTCTGCAATGTTAAAATCCTGTAAAGAATATCTTGCACAACAAAACAGAGAAGACAATGTTAACAAAAACGTGAAATCAAAACCATTCCTGTTCCCAGCAACGGCGCCAAAAATTTGATCGGGGCAAAACTAGCACTCAAAAATGTGTAATTTGTCAAATCAATGTAAAAGCTCGTATGTGCTAATGTACCCTCGATACTTCCGTTATAGCATTGGCTCAACGGGTCGAATCCATAGGGACGGGAGGCGATAGAAGAATTAACAGTTTTTATTCACATTTTATGTTAACAATTCTTCTTTGTTAAAGAATTAGAAAAAAGAAAATAAAAGAAAAGAAAAGGAAATCAAGCATGTGGTAGGCGAGGAGAGCGATGAAAACGGCGAAGAAAACAAAAGAGAAGTGTGGCTTGAAAAACAAAATAGAAAAAAAGATGAAACAACGTTGAACAAAGAAGATGGTGAAAACAACGATAAAAATGATAAAAGGAATTGCTTTTTAAAACAAGATAAAAAAAAGCTCATAGCTACTAACTACTAATTGATCCACTAACTATGCTAACCTTTTAGTGATAGTTGCCTCACATGGATCCTTGGCCATCACTAATCCTTGGCTTCAAGAGACGATACAGAGCATGGTCCATAAGATTGGTCTTCTACATTCAAACAACACATCCATACCACTAACAAGTTGCAAGCTACTTGTTAAATCATCAAAACTGGTTAGAGGTGAGCATGAAATAAAGAAGACATTGCAAGTTAGCAAGTTAGTGGGTTAGGTGATAGAAATGTTAGAATGTTAGAATCCATCATCATGAGCCATCAATGGCTCTTGCAAGGCAAGACCTTGTGAGGCTATTAGATTCATGTGGATTATCAAGTAAGTGGTTAGATGGTTAGTGGTTAGTAGTTAGATTGCCATGAGAAGAAAAGAAATTAGCAAAGTATCATGTAGAAGATGAAGGAGATTACATCGGAGAAGAAAGGAGATACCTTTATATAGATTGTCACCATCTATTACATGAATCCCTCTCTATCTCTCTCTGAATCTCTCAGCCCTACTAAATGAGCTAAAAAGAAAAGAAAATACAAAAAAAATGAAATGAAGAACACCTACCTACACTACCCTAAAACACAAAAAAACTTCTCCTAAAAACGAAAATGCCTGCGCTTTGGACCTATGCAGGGGTATTTATAGGCATAGGAAGCCTTTGGAAGACGAGACGGGGCCACGCGTCGAAAATCGACGCGTGGCCCCACCATTGGGCCACGGATCGCAGCTTTTGTCGCAGATCCGCGGCAAAACCAGGGAATCACTTCCCTGATTTTGGCGAGGATATTCCTCTGGCTTCCAAGGTCTTCTTGGTATATTCCTTTTCTGGTAATTTCGCCCGAATATTCGTCTGACGTGCGCAGGAGTCTAGGTTTGACGTATCTTCTAGATAATCCCTTGCTTGGCCACCAAGTAATGCGGATTTATTACCCTAAAAGGGGTTTAATTAAACTCGTATTACTCCTTTACCCTTGAACTCTTGATTTACCTGCAATAGAAACCAAAACACGGTTTAGACCGACAATTTATTCATAAATCGGTGGGAAAATGCGATATAATAATGCATAATCGTAGACTAATCAATAGTCTGTCATTGAAAACATACTCTGAATCATGAACTTGTTGTAGAATCTTTGGAACGCTTGTCTACTGAGGTCCATTATCATGGATAATCCATCATGGCATGCCAAAGCAATAAACAACGTGATATTTGACAAACTTGATCAGGTCAGAGGCCTTTACTTCATTCATAGGAATAGCCTCAGCCCATTTGGAGAAGTAATCGGTTATGATTAGAATAAACTGATGTCCTTTAGAAGAAGGTGGGCTAATAGGACCAACCACGTCCATTCCTCACATCTCAAATGGTTAGGAAGAAGTCGTAGGATAAAGATGTCGCGATGCCTGATGAATGGAAGTCACCACGGATCTGAACAGGCGTGGCATCGCTTAGCATAGGCGATGGCATCAGGGATCATCTTCAGCCAATAATACCCATGTCTTTGGAGTCAATCGCCGAACTTTGGACCAGGTTGGAGAGCTCCGCACATACCGTCGTGAGCTTCTTTGAGTGCCTCTTGTGCCTCTTTTTGTGATAGGCAGTGAAGTAAGATTCTATCATGCGATCAGCGATACAGTGTTCGTGTGATAGCATTGTAATAGAATCGAGGGCCCTTCCTCCTGATGGTGGTCGCCTCTTTGGGGTCATCGGGTAGTATATCGTACAAGACATAGTCGATGTATGGGAATCGACAATCCCTGAGCTCTAGACCTACTGAAGTCTCTAGAGCATTTTTGACTTGAAGGTCTCCTGTTAGCGTTTGGTTATCTCCAAAAGCAAATTTTGGACAGTACAAGTCATGGCTATGACGAGTACTTTCTCTGTCGCTCCAGCTGGAAGAGCCAAGGAAGCGGCAAGGGACGCCAGTGCATCTGCATGTGTATTTTACTGGCGAGGTACATGGTCAATTTAGAAGTTTTTGAACTTCTCTGCCATGCAGATGGTTGCGTTATGATAGGGCACCAAGTCTTTATGTCGGACTTCGTACTCCCTGCGAACCTGATTGACGATTAGCTTTAAATTACCTTACGCTTCGAGACTTTAACGCCAATCTCATCGGCGACTTGCATCCCAATCAAGAAAGCGTTGTATTCCGCTACATTGTTGGAACACGGCTTAGTTAATGAGAGTGCACGAGGGATTATGTAGTTCTGTGGGGAGACAAGTACTACCCCCAGTCCCGCTATAATATTTCCTCGAGAACGACTTCTTGATGCGACGTCGAAGAAAGTTGCCATACCTGTTCTTCGAAAGACATCTGAGTCATGCAGACTTCAGCGACCTCATCTGGGAGATCTTCATAAAGTTTGGCCGTTCTTGGATCTGGATATTTAGCCAATAAGTCTGCCACTGCCTGCCCTTCACAGCTTTTTTGTTAGGAATTGCATCTCACATAAAGAGAGCAATATGGCCCATTTCGCCAATCGACCATTCAGCGATGATGACTTCATCATAAGCAATCTTAAAGGATTGACTTTTGATATGACATGTATGGTTTGGCTTACCAGATAATGTCACATTTTCTGAACAGTGAACACCAATGCGAGGCATTCTTTTTCAGTCGGATTGTATCGGTGTTAAGCTCTGATTATGGTTTTACTCAGGTAATAGATTACTTGCTCGTTCCACTGATCATTATTCTAGGCTAGTAAAACTCCTAGATAATGATCTATAGCCCGAACTATATCAGGAAAGATTTTCCTGACACCAGAGCTGCAAGGACAGGCGGATGCATGAGATACCACTTGATTTCCTTGAACGCTTGTTAGCAAGCATCGTCTCAGATGAATGACACACCCTTCTTCATTAATTTGCTGAAGGGTTGGCATCGTCCTGAGAGATTTGAGATAAACCTCCATATGCAGGCTAGTCACCCTTGCAATCCTATAAGTTCTCTAAGGTTCCTTGGAGGTTGCATCTTCTAGATGGCGCGGACATTCTCTAAGTCGAGGTGGATTCCTTTGGATGTCACTACAAATTCAAGGAACTTGCCACTGGCTATCCCCAGGAAAGATTGGGTCGTGTTCATCTTCAATTGATGCGCCTGCATGATATCGAATATTGTCTTCAGATCTGCAATGTGGTCATCTTTGACACGGCTTTTCACTGCAATATCGTCTATGTGGCATTCCATTGTTTTGCGTATATGCTCGTAGAAGATTATATTCATAGCTCTCTGATATGTCGCCCCCACATTCTTCAATCTGAAGAGCATCACAGTATAGCAATACACCAAGTGGTGTTCTGAAGGATGTATGCTTCTCATCATCAGGGTATATCTTAATTTGATTATATCCAGAGATTCCATCCATGAAAGACATTCATTCAAACCCACACCTGTTATCGATCATGACATCTGTGATTGGAAGAAGGAACTCATCTTTAGGACAAGCTTTATCTAGATTATGGAAATCAATACAAACCCGGATCTTCCCATTCTTTTTTGTTACAGGGACGATATTAGCTACCCAATCAGGGTGTTGTTCTTCTCTGATGAGATTGGAGTCTATAAGCTTCTTGACTTCTGATTGAATCGCTTCCTAATCTCTGGGTCAAACCGTCATTGTTTTTGCTTGACAGGCTTTGCATGCGGATTGATGTTAGGGCGATGCATAGCTACCTGAGAATCAAGCCCAGTGATTGTAACACAATATTGCATATTTTACCACATAATCCCCATGCATATTACAAATAAATACATGATTTTTACTAATCTTCTCTATATATTTACAGGTCTACACTTAAATGGAGTGAAAGCCAATAATCACTTTAATTAGCAATAATTAAAGTGATTAGTTTCAAAGCCAAGATAAAGCCCAAATCTAATCCAGAATCCAGAGAGATCCACACAACAACTCCAGATTCCAGAAGGTCCACGTGGCTAACAAACTTGTAACAACTTTGTACCAGAAAGCTGTTAGCCAACGGCCACAGCCTTGCCGCGCCTTGCCGCGCGCCAGCGGCAGTTTGGAGTCTGTTGAGATCCGGATTTTGCGCCAACAAACTAGCTTCTGGATCCTTCTCCTGGGGGCTATAAATACCTGCACCTGGCCTGCGAGCGAAAACTGAACAGAAAGAGGAGGAGATTAGAGATTAGTTGCATGTATTAGGTTTTCTTTATGTTGTAGTCCTCCTTCCTCTTCTTCCCTAGATTTCATTGCAAGAGAGAGATTGTAAGAGAGAGAGAGCTTGTATCATCAAGGAGTGACAACTTGAAGCAATACAAGGATTGATCCATTCTCTTCAATTCTACTCGAGCTTGATTCTAGTTTACTTGCTTTCTTTACTTGCTTTCTTTACTTGCTTTCTTTTTACTTCATGTTTTGCTTTGTTTTTGTTATGGCTTGTAGCTAACTCTTTCTCCATGTACTAGCTAACCACTAGCCTTGCCATCTTCACCAACTCATGGGTGATCGCTTTACTTCATCTTGCAAGTTGGATGGTCTTCTCTTCTCCGACGAGTTAAACCACCCGTCATCATAGTGAGAAAGTAATTAGATCAACACGTAAGACGAAACCTACGCCGATGGAGTGACAACATGAGGCACGCCTTCACTATCACGGAGTTTGGTAAGCTTTGGTAAGGTAGTAAGGAAAGCTAGTCGTGGTTGTTTCTTTCCAAGCAATTCTATTCTTGATCTCTTTTAATTCTCACCATGAACAATTCTTCCACTTCTTGCATCTCTTGTTCCATGTTTTATCTATTCTTTTAAGCAAAGAAGACACTTCGTTTACTCTTCTCACCACGATTCGTAACGCTTCCATCGCTAGCTCTCCCTGAGGTTCGACACGGTATAGCTCTATACTATATCGGAGACAAGAAAAGGTTGTATTGAACTTTATAATACATAGCACCAAGGTAAATTCTAAACAACATTTACATACACCTTTCCCGTCTCGAATCAAATTTTTGGCGCCGTTGCCGGGAGAGCAACGGATTTTCTTTAAAGTGAGAAACTAAACGAACTTTCTTCTCTGTTGCAGGGTACAGGTTGAAGATACAGAAAATCTTGCATAGCAGTGACATATAAGTGGCTCTGGGCCTCTGCTCTCGAAAGCAGAGACCAGAAGTCCTCTGACTTGCCGCGTTTTGCCGCACAAACGCGGCAAGAAAGAGTTAACTACTCACAAATTTTCTGCAGGGGCTCTGATTCTGCAAATTACAGCTGCTGATATACCTGAAATCTTGTATTCTTCACCATGTACCTGCTAAATTAAAAAACAGTAAAAAGTTGGTTGAAATTGTTAAAAATTGTTTAGACACTTGCATCTCTAGGCACGTGTCTTTTCAATTCTTTACTTTTACTGTTGAAGAGTGCTGGAGGCAAGGTACGTTTCGCATTGCATATAGACTAGGAATCATCTCTTGCTTGATTCTCATGCTTTGAGTGAATCCTTGTTATATTTCTTGTACACTTGCACCAATTCAATTTTAAGGGCATTACCGATAAATAAGATAAGGTGGGGAGTTCATTACCCTTTCCTTAGCCCAAAAACCACATCCCAGCACTCACAATCCCAAGCTTGTAAATAAAATTTGAATAGACGTTGGCCCTAGGGACATCTCGGACTCAATAGGAGATTTTCCTAAGGGGGAAAAGTGTTGGAATTGACTTTTGTAAAATCGGTGTCTAGGAAAGGGATTGAGGGCCGAAAGCCCGAAGGTTGCTGGTTACTTAATTAAGGAACGTCTCTGACGGAAAACCTCCCACCAACCTTACCCTTCCCTGGCTGATTCGCTTATAGTCAAAGTCTACACTAAACCTCCTGTGGACGATCTAAAGTTAGGAGTCGTCTAGGTCCAGGATCCTTATATAGCTGGGATTGATTTTTCTTTTATTGTTTGTTATTTTTCTTTTCGCTGGTGTGATCGGTGCGCGTTGTTTGTGGCTTTATATTTGAGAGTGGTTCTGTGATAATCATTCTGCTAGACTTTCTACACTTACACAACCACTTGACACCATGACCAACAACGTCTCACTTCAAGATCGATTTTATCCGATTCGCACCTCCCTTCCTTCATGCATTCTTCTCCCCGAGCCTAATGGAAACAACTTTGAGCTGAAACCGCAATACATTAGTACACTTCCCCGATTCCATGGTCTTGAGTCTGAAGATGCGTACCTCTTTATTCGTGAGTTTGAAGAGGTATGCCAAATGATGCGGATTTCCAACTGTCTGAGGATGCTGTTAGGTTACGGTTCATACCGTTTGCACTTAAGGATTTAGCTAAGAAATGGCTTTATAATCTTCCTGTCAGTTCCATATCTTCTTGGGATGATTTTGTTAAGGTCTTTCTTAGGAAATTCTATCCTATCCACAAAACAGCCCTCATGAGAAAGAATATAATGCAATTCAAGCAGGAACAAAATGAACCTTTCTGGAAATATCTTGAGCGTTTCAAGGACCTCTTAGCCCTATGTCCCCATCACGGCATAGAGAAATGGCGTCTCTGCCAGATTATCTATGACGGTTTACATTACCAAACGAAAACCCTCTTGGAATCCATGTGCCAAGGGGAATTTTTGAAGAAAGATGAGCATCAGGGGTGGGATCTCTTTGAAACCCTAGCTGAGAAAACCATTCAGTGGGAGTCTTGTCCTGACAAATCCACTTCCACTACTTCCAGAACTGGTCCACATTCCAGAGAATCATCTATAGCTGCAGAAACCAAGATCACACAACTGCTAAAGAGGATAGAGCTGCTTGAGTCAAAGGGAAATTCTGTGGTCAACCAGGTCAACCCATTGCCTTTGATTAAACCGGGTTGCACCAACTGTCATGACCTGAGCCATGTCTTTGAGGAGTGTCCATTATATCAGCCCCAATCATGTCAGGAGAACATGAATGCAGCTTTTACCAGACCCAATAATCATCCATACTCCAACACTTACAATTCAGGATGGCAGAACCATCCAAATTCTTTATGGAGTCAGTCTGGTCCTGAGCATCATATGCCACCACTTCCATATCCATACAATGCTCAGTTTCACCCATCCAGTTTTGATCAGAATTCACTGTATGTTCATCCATCTCAAAGTCCACCACAGTCATATCAGTCTTATCAGAATCCACCACCATTCTACCAATCACAATTTCAATCTCCATATCCTCAACATCCACCCAAAATAATTCTGACATATCTGAGTTGAAACAAATGCTAGAAACCTTTACAAAGAACCAGCAACAGGAGTTGAATAAAATGAAGGTCCAAATTGGGCAATTAGCTGAGAATCAAAAAAGTTTGTTCCCAAACCAGCCATTGCTAAATCCCAAAGTTGAAAATTCAGGACCCAGTCAATGTCATGCCATTCATACCCTGAGATCTGGTAAACAAGTTGACAATAAGGTTTCTAGTCCACAATCTCATCCAGTACCAAAGCCTACATTTCCTGTCCCAATGCAACCAACTTTTGACAAACCATCCTCTAGTTCAGAGCCATCCACATCTCAAGCCAAGGGGAAAGAAAAGGTAGATGAGCAACCTTATAAGCCTAGAGTACCATATCCAAATAGGCTTCTAAACAACAAGTCAAATGCTCACATGGAGAAGATAAAAGAAACATTCAATAAGGTCCAAATCAATGTCCCTCTTCTTGATGCCATACAACAAGTGCCATCATATGCAAATTCTTGAAGGAAATGTGCACCAAGAAGAGGAAGATCCAAGTTCCTAAAAAAGTCTTCCTAGCATCATCCATCAATGAGCTGCTCACTGGTCCAATTCCTGTTAATACAAAGACCCAGGGAGCCTACCATTTCATGCATCATAGGACAGACTATAATCAATAGGGCACTTCTTGATTTGGGGCCAGCATTAATCTCCTACCTTTCTCTGTGTACCAACAATTGGGGTTAGGTGATCTCCTCCCGACCCAAATGACCATCCAATTGGCTGATCGCTCTGTTACTAAACCCAAGGGGGTAATTCATGATGTCCTTGTCAAAGTTGGAGAATTCTTTTATCCTGTTGACTTTGTTGTCCTTGAAACAAAACCTGTGTCAAATTCTAATCAAAGGGCACAAATTCCTGTCATTCTGGGACGACCATTCTTGGCTACTGCAAATGCAATCATTAATTGCCGGAATGGATCAATGAGGTTGACTTTTGGTAACATGACACATGAACACAATGTCTTCCACACACAGCCTCACAAAACAAAAGATCAAACATTTGAGGTTAGCTTCATTAGTAACAATTGTGAGGAGGAAGGTGAAGATCCAAAGATAAGTCACAATCTTGTGATTCTCTTATCCGAGTACCCTTTCAAACGGGAAAAGTTGATTTGGATATTTTCACTTTCAATGAACCAAATCTGACTGTATCTGAACCTCCGATTGATATATCATTTGAAGACTTGTTTGCTGAAGAGATCATGTGTTTAGATGAGTCAACTCGGGGTAAGTTAGCTGATTGTCCACTTCCGGATGTTGATTTGAGTTTTGAAGAATTATATGGAGAAGAGTTAAAATTTCTTAAAATTGGAAGTGATGAGATTCTGAGTGAGAGTGGTGATAAGGACTTTGTTTGTGAACGATGTGGTGGAATGAGTGTGAATGATAATAACAATCAATTGAATCTGGAAAAACTAAGGCTAGAATAATTCAGACCGTTTCCCAATGGAGCTCAAGAAAGAGAACACATTGGAACGATGGGAAACGGGCCAGAGGAAAGCGACCAAAAGCCTAGGTGAGTGTTACACTTGTATATATTCCTTGTAAATATTTTTTGCACTTTTTTGTGAATAAATGGTTCCTTCCCTTTCCATTTTTGTTTCATGCATACATATATCATGATGCATTGAGGACAATGCATGAAATAAGTGTGGAGGAGGGTTTACTAACATAGAGTTTTTTTAGATCTTCTTTCTTTTACACTTCTTTTAGAAAATAAAAAAATATAATAAAAATAAAAATAAAAAATAAAAACTTTTTGAAATAAGAGACAAAGTTTAGATCTATTTTTAAGAAAATTAAGATGTATCTTAGGAATTAAGAAAGCCTTAATTATGACATCTTAAACCTAGTTGAAATAATAGATCTTGTTTGAAATTATAGGCTAAGTAAGTAAAATTGGTGAGATATTTTTATCTTGAATTTTTTGCCTTAGATAATATGCACTTTACACTTACACATTTCTTGGATGGAGACAAAGACCAAAAATGCCATATAATTATAAAAAAAAAAGAAAAAGAAAAAAAATATATATAAATAAAACATCACCTATTAAGCTGGAGAATTGTGCCTCAAGAAGCATGGTTACTCACGCCTAACGGTGATCTCACTTATTAAGCTGGATAATTGTGCCTCAAGAAGCATGATTATTCACGCCTAACGGTGATTATAAATAATCCCTTTAGTTTTGTGGCCTTTTTCACTCGAGTCCTTTAACCCGAGGGATGTTTTCTCATCTGGTGCCCTAGAACCATCTGGTTTGGGAGTCATCGGTTATAGGCTCGTTAAATGGGTGAACTAGAAAGCCTAAGAAAACTAAGGGAAGAAAAAAAAGAGAAAAAGAAAATAAATATATATAAATAAATGGCGTGATGGTTAGAGTTGAAATCCCAGAAATCTTCACGAGCACGGTGTGCATATTATCTAGGTTTATGAAAGATAAAGTATTCAATCCAATTTTGAATTCTTACCTTAATTAAAACAAGATCTTGCATAGATACTAAGTTTAAGATAGAATGATTATAGGTGGACTTATGACCTTAGATCACTTATATTTTTGCAAAAATAGTTCGTAAACTTGTCTCTCTTTCAAGATGCGTTTTCAAAATACTAACATTTGTCTTCTTTCTTTATGGATTTTGTGGGTGCAATCCGCTGAAAACCCTCAGGAGACAACACTCCTCCTCTAGGGTAACCTAGAGGTTTAACGGCTTGTTGCACATGCTCAGTGCAATCGCGTCACCTGCGAAAGTGGTGTAATAAATTGGTAGTTAGGATTTTCTTTTCTTTCTTTGTTTTGCTCGGGACGAGCAAAAGAATAAGTGTGGGGGTGTGATTGTAACACAATATTGCATATTTTACCACATAATCCCCATGCATATTACAAATAAATACATGATTTTTACTAATCTTCTCTATATATTTACAGGTCTACACTTAAATGGAGTGAAAGCCAATAATCACTTTAATTAGCAATAATTAAAGTGATTAGTTTCAAAGCCAAGATAAAGCCCAATCTAATTCAGAATCCAGAAAGATCCACACAACAACTCCAGATTCCAGAAGGTCCACGTGGCTAACAAACTTGTAACAACTTTGTACCAGAAAGCTGTTAGCCAACGGCCACAGCCTTGCCGCGCCTTGCCGCTCGCCAGCGGCAGTTTGGAGTCTGTTGAGATCCGGATTTTGCGCCAACAAACTAGCTTCTGGATCCTTCTCCTGGGGGCTATAAATACCAGCACCTGGCCTGCGAGCGAAAACTGAACAGAAAGAGGAGGAGATTAGAGATTAGTTGCATGTATTAGGTTTTCTTTATGTTGTAGTCCTCCTTCCTCTTCTTCCCTAGATTTCATTGCAAGAGAGATTGTAAGAGAGAGAGAGCTTGTATCATCAAGGAGTGACAACTTGAAGCAATACAAGGATTGATCCATTCTCTTCAATTCTACTCGAGCTTGATTCTAGTTTACTTGCTTTCTTTACTTGCTTTCTTTACTTGCTTTATTTTACTTCATGTTTTGCTTTGTTTTTGTTATGGCTTGTAGCTAACTCTTTCTCCATGTACTAGCTAACCACTAGCCTTGCCATCTTCACCAACTCATGGGTGATCGCTTTACTTCATCTTGCAAGTTGGATGGTCTTCTCTTCTCCGACGAGTTAAACCACCCGTCATCATAGTGAGAAAGTAATTAGATCAACACGTAAGACGAAACCTACGCCGATGGAGTGACAACATGAGGCACGCCTTCACTATCACGGAGTTTGGTAAGCTTTGGTAAGGTAGTAAGGAAAGCTAGTCGTGGTTTGTTTCTTTCCAAGCAATTCTATTCTTGATCTCTTTTTAATTCTCACCATGAACAATTCTTCCACTTCTTGCATCTCTTGTTCCATGTTTTATCTATTCTTTTAAGCAAAGAAGACACTTCGTTTACTCTTCTCACCACGATTCGTAACGCTTCCATCGCTAGCTCTCCCTGAGGTTCGACACGGTATAGCTCTATACTATATCGGAGACAAGAAAAGGTTGTATTGAACTTTATAAATACATAGCACCAAGGTAAATTCTAAACAACATTTACATACACCTTTCCCGTCTCGAATCACCCAGGCATATCCTCATAGTTCCAACTGAAGACATCTATATACTCTCGCATGAGACATATTAGATCTTCTTTCTCAGATGGTAATAAGCTTTCATGAAGATGGGCTTAGGATTAACCTCATCTCCCAGATTAATATGGGTTACCTTATCCTCTGTGGGTGGTTACGCTGTTCAAAGCTGATGTCCCAGAGAGTATTCAGTTATTCAATCCAGGGATTTGTATCTGATTGGATCATTTTCTCATCTCTATCATCCGAGTGGCTTGCTGAAACCATATTCACCAAAAGGTCTTTGACGATGTCACTGACACTGACATCTAACTCCCACGATGACATGCCTGACGAGTGATCATGATATAATAATTCTTCAAACTCAGAGGCTGATGGGATTAGAGTTGACATATAACCCAACTCCCTTCGAGTTCAGTGATAATAGCGTTTTCCCTCTGGGAACAAAAGGCCGAAGTAGAGTTTGCCTTCCTTTGTCAAAATTCAAGCCAGGACCTCTTTTTAGGTCATACCTCATGTTCTCTATCATTTTGAGTACATTTGACTCATAATGAGAGAACTGAGGGAGTTCAATCTCGCTTTATGAGTCTTCTTGAATTATTGGTTTGGACTCGACTCTTTTGAAAAGGGATCAGTTTTTTACCTTTGCGTCTTACTGGGACCTCTAAAAAAGTTCCTTGCACATCACCGACGCTTTGACATATCGTGATAGATGATCTCACGAGTGCATGCAATGACTTTAGTGCATCTATTGCCGACCAGGGGCCATCATCTAACTCGTTATTAGTGTCTGATGGTACAAAGTCAGAAGCAAACACAGAAAAATAAGCCAAATCTAACTCTTCATTAATATACCACTCACTTACATAATTGGCGGTGATATTGGCATTGAGCTCATTAATGCTCATTACAAGAGGGTTCAACTCTCAAAGACATTCTTTTTGTCTCTGGCTCGACATCAGCTTCATTACTAGAGTCTGATTGCTCTGGCTAGGGATTCTCATCTGCTTCCAGAGAATCCTGATAAAGGAGGGAGTCTGTAAAGTAATTCTCTACCCCTTTGAACGGATGCCTCTCGGTGATCAACGTTCAGACTTTTCCATCTCCGTCAACATACTCATGACTTGATAGAGAGTAGAGGGGACAATGTAGTTGCGATGAATTCATAGTTGTCCCAGCAATAAGTTATACGAAGTGTCAGCGTTAATAATATAGCACGTCACCTCAGATCTAAGGTCTTTGATCTGGCATTTGATTTTGATCTTTCCATCGAGCGCGAACCATTGGCGTTGAAACCATAGATGGTAGTCCGGGTGGCGTTCAATCGATGAGTGAGAATTCTCAAGTGATGCATGACCCAACGGGGCACGATGCTCAACGCGGATCTTGAAACCACCTGAATGCGACTCACCTCAGCTAATCCAGGGTACCCTGTAAAGTACAAGGGCCTATCATGTTTCCCTTGACCTGTATGCCGTCTGGAGTAAAGGTTATGCAGGGGACATATTGGGAGGCGTGGACATAATTTTCTTCATCTTCCTCCTCTGATTTAGCAGCATTAGCTAAAGCTTCTCTAAGAGCTTCCCTTATTGACTTGAACAGTCTTAGAAGCTCATAGAGGGTAATCCTGGTCGGGATGTTGGCCAGCTGAGCCAAGACATCAAAGCTATAAGGTGAAGGATCCCTCCGCTTTGTCTTTTGGGAGAGTTTTGGCATACCGAAACTCCTTTTATTTTTCCACGGGTTGCTTCATAGATTGCTTGGTTGGCTCTTGGTCGGCTTGGACGGACTTGCCACCACTTCATCGTACTTTTTTAAGTATGACTGACCCGAATGAGTCCTTACTATGAGCGGTGCATTCGGCTCTGCAACAAGGATGCTTGTTTCCTCTTCAGAATCAGTAAGAGAGGCGGCATCGGTTTCTACTTCTCTAAAGGAAGCACACACCACATTGAAAGGCGAGGCTTTTGCTTTACCTTTGGACTTTCTGGTGGTAACAGTAGTCCACTGTTGGTTTTCTATGAGGTCGGAATGAACTCACATGGTCTCTCCTTGAGGAGTAGGAACAAACATGAGATCTTTTTCTTGTTGGTGGTGTGGATCTGTATTGATCACTCTTAGTTCCCCACTCCAGCTGGCATTAGAAGTTATACCCCGAACTGAAGAAATGATGTCATGTTAGTTGTCACATTCTTCTGTTCTGGGCGGAGCTTGAGCACCTCTGCATCATTCAAACTTAGAGGATATCTTTGAAGATGTAGTAACTCTTGGTAGGGTAGGATGCCACAGCATCCTGTGGTACAAACAGTAATTGGGATTGTCAGTCTTGCCCACCTCTTCAGGACGTTTAGCTTCTGAAAGCTTCAGCCTGTTGCTCTTGTTAAGTAACTTAAACATAGAGTCAACATGCTCGTCTTTGAAGGAGTACTGTTTGTTGGCACATGTTTGACTTGAAGAACCACCTCTATAGTCAGTTGTGGTTTAGAAAGAGATTTCGTCTCCTTTGCTAGTGTATCTTTCCTTTTGGCTTGGGAAAATGCTTTTGGCGCGTGCCTTATCGACTTCTCGGGTCTAGGCTTTATGTCTTTTTCTTCAGCCATGACCCGAACGACGATCTCTTCTGCTTGTTCGCCTTGTAGCACCAACTGCTTTCAAATGTGACATTCTGCCACCCCCATTTGAACGAGTAGGAAAGTTTGCAGATTGTCACGGCATGTCTCGAACAGTATGGACTGAGTTATGTGATCGAGCCAAACCTGCACACAGAAAAATACAAACTTTTAGAACAGTGCTAGGTCCTCAATTCTACCGTGTAGCCTAGGGCTAACGGGTCGTGATCCACAGGGAGGGACAGAGATGGAAACTTTACAGTAGGTTTCTTCTTTTAACTAAAACAGATTTAAGAGTTCTCTTCTTAGTTTTAAAAGAAAATAAAATAGTTAAGAGGAAGATGGTAGAAGAAGAGATGGTGGTATTGTTGTTGTTTTAGCTATAAAAGAAAAGGAACCAAAAAGAGATAAGAAAAGTATTGATGCAAAAAATAGAAATAAAAAAATAAAAGAAGAATATATACCTCTACTATTGAACCATAATGAAATTTATCTTAGCATGGAGTTAAGCAATGTAGTAGAAAAGAATAAAGGAAAGTAAGGCTTCGACGAGATTGAACACAATGAAGAAAAGTAGGAAACCTCCATTAACTGTCACCTTCAATATAAGATTCTTGAAGAAAAAAAATTACAATAGTGTCACTCTACAATAACTCTTCCTCTATTTTGATCATGTAACTCTCTAGCCTAAAAATAAAATAAAAAATAAAATTATATTGAAGAAGAAAACAAAACCAAAACTAAATCTCTCTCAAGAACGGTGCCCTTTCTGCCTTCGAGGTATGAGGATATTTATAGGAGAAAATCAGAGGGATATGAAGCATATGAAGATAGGGCAGCTGGCTATTTCTGATTTTGAATTCTTCCTTTATCTCCAAACTTAATTTGATTTATCCAAAATTTTACGTAGAAATGCAATTCTGATCTGCGGCTTGTTATCATGTTGATTGTTGAATATGACTTATCAAACGACAGATTTAAAAAGAAATGAACATAAGAATTGTAGCTCTTTAAATATTCTTTTTGGATCATCTTGAATCATCAATTTGACTTTCAGTAGAGAAAGTTATGATTAAAATACTAAAATATCTTCAGTCTGAATCCGAATTTAAATTGCTTTATCTCATCCATTGATCTTCTCTCTATCCATTTATCCTCTTAGATTTTCGGTTTGTCTTCTAGAACTGATAAAATATCTATTTATCTCAGCGAAACTGATAGGGTCTTCAAACAATTCATTTTTCTCTTGAAATTAGATGATATTATCTTATCTGATATATCCAGTTTTCAGATAAGACAGCATCTAAAACTTTGGATTTGAATTGATCCCCTTGATTTGCTTGATCTTTTAAATTGCTTGATTTAATTGGATAAATCTGTCAATCTTGCCATTTTCTTCATTAATTATACTGCATGCCATTGAACATGAAAATACATTAAAAATAGAGTTTTTTTAAAAATAAATGAAAAAAATGTGACATATATGATACAAAATGTGCAATGCACGTGCACAATCACACCCCCACACTTATCTTTTGTTCGTCCTCGAGCAAACAAAAAGTAGATCTAACCTAACTCACTTTCGTAGGAATCACGGTTGCACTTAGCAAGTGCAACAAACCGTTAAACCTCTAAGTTACTCCTAAAGGATGAGTTTTGTCTCGTGAGGATTTTCAGTGGATTACACCCACAAAATCCATGAAGAAAAAGAATGAATTGTTAGTATTTTTTTGAAAACGCATTTGAAAGGAAAAAATATTTGAAGTATTAATGTAAAAAATTCAAGTAATCTATAAGTCATAGGAATATCAAGACTTAGTCATTCTTAATCTTAGTCTTTATTCAAAACTTGTTTTTAATCAAGGTAAGAATTAAAATTATATTTCTCATCTAATTTATTATTTCCCTAAGTCATATGCACCTTATGACCGTGAAAAATTGGCTCAGGGTTCTTCAGCTCTAACTCTTATGTCTTATTATTTACTTTTTATTTTTATTTATGGTGGTAATATCCCTTAGCTCTATTAAGCTTTCTAATTCGCCCATATAACCAGACTTAGTCGGTGACTCCAAAGCAGACGGTTTTAGGGCACCGGGTGAGAAACACCCCAATGACCTAGAACTCGAGCAAACAAGGCCAAAAAACTAAGGATTTTTATTTATATGAACCACTTTTAGGCGTGAATACTTATGCTTTATGAGGCACAAATACCCAGCTTAATCAGAGAATTTTTTTGATATATGTTTATATATTTTTTATATAGGCATAAGAATCTTTGTTTTAGAACCCTAAGTGTATAAGTATATAAAGTATGTATATTCATTAAGGTATAAATCAAGACTAAAATACTTTTTCAATTTTTCTTCCTAACCTCAAAGTCAAATAAATAATTATTTTGACCAAGTATAAAAAATCCTAATTATGATCCTCTTACTTCTTAAAATTAACTTAATTTCTTACAAAAATAATTCAAAGTATTAATTTCCTTTTCAAAAATTTTTTGAAGAAAGGAAATATTTTTTAAATTAGTAAAGTTAGTATGTTAATAACCCTTCCCCACACCTAACTCATGCATTGTCCTCAATTATGAATGAAATGCAATAATATATGAAAAAGGAGAAAGGGAAGGAAAATTGTCACCTCTAAGTGGTGGTTCCGGTGGTGGTCTTATTGGGCCAAGCGTTTCTGTTCAATCTAGATACTGTAGATTTTCATGAAACCCATCTTTTATGACCTCTCTCTTTAACATTTTTATATTCTCCAATTTGAATAGGATCATGCAAGATTCTAGCATGAAATTTTTCCCGGTTATATGACCAATCTTGGGGTATCATCACAGAGTCATATTGATCTAAATCTTGGTCCAACAATAGAATATGATTTTATGGAATGGTTGATTTGGGCTCAACAATGAAAGGAATAGAACTGAAACTGACTCGGGAATAAAAACTCATATTAAGTTTAGGTTCGAGAGTCAGAGTTGGTTCATAAGATTGGTCCAAATCATAGAATTCAAGTATACATCATTTCCCAACAATGGAATGTAACTATCCAACGTAGGTGGTCATGTTCAAGCTCTATAGGGATAGGAATCAGTGTTGGCTTCGGAATTGGGTCCAAATCGGGTAAGGAAAACCGAAGTCAGCATAGATTCAAAAAGTAAAACTGAATCACAATATTGAAAATCGGTGTCACATTCATCTTCAAGTTCAATCTCATTGAAATGAAAACTTGCCAATTTGTCAATGGGTTGATATCGGTCAAGTTTAAAATTTTATGATGAAATTGAATCTTGGTTAAAATCTCCAAGATATCATGATTCTTTGTCAATATGGCTAGGAGAATTAGGAGTGGTCGAAAATGTGTTAGGTAGAGTTTCCTCACTCCTATCATTAATTGTAATGACCAAATGACTCACTTTTGCTTCTAGCCTATAGAGAGATTGGAGACAATCCGTTTGGGATTGAATAATATCATTTTGAGACTGAATCATGAATTTCATACTCTTTCTAAGTCAACATGCTCTTCTTGTTGTGGTTGGACTTGAAAATTAAAGTAAGGATCTTGGATTTGGGAATTGTTTGGGAGAATTGAGTCCGTTATGATTTGTACTTGTCGTGTAGACTCAAGAAGGCTTCAAAATATTTTCTAAAGATTTTTCTTTATAGGTTTATCTTGGTATGAAGTATATGAAGCTGTTTGTTGGCAAGGTTGTTGATAGTAAGACTCGTGGGAGTTGTATCCCCACTGACTCGGTTAAGAGTGGTGATGACTATCCCATTCATTTTCATAATACTAAGATTGGGGTATATATTGATTTGGCTAAGACCAGTCTGGCATACTTGGTTGGTTAGAGTTAAAGTTATGTAATGCCAGGTTGGTAATATCTGAATTGAAAGAGGTTGGGGTGAAATATGAATTAAGTTATATTCAGAATAATTGTAATTATAATCTATTTTCACAAGAACAAACAAAAAAAACAAATAAACAAACAAGAAAATAAGAAAAATCTAGCCTATGTTAGGGTATAGCTTAGACCTAGACGACTCCTAACTGTTGATTATCCACAGGAAGTATATTACAAAACCTGACACAAGTTAATCGGCCAGGTAAGGGCAAGATTGGTGGGAGGTATCCGTACCTATGCAACGGGCCTAATTATGCCAAAACCACCAATCTCGGGATTTCGCCCTTCAATTCCCAACCTTGACACCGATTTGACAAGAGTCAACTTCTAACAACTTTCCCCTTAGGTCAATCCCTATTTGAGTCTGAGATGTCCCTAGGGACAACGTCTACTCGATTTTAGGTTAGGATGGGTTACTGAGTGAGGAAATGATTTTTGGGTTAAGGAAGAGTAATGACTTCCCCCATATCTTGTTTAAGGATATGCCCTTAGACCATTTCGTACTCGTGTGCAAGTATATAGAAAAAATAACACCCAAGCAATATACATACAAGTGTGTTTCCTAAGTTATATGCAATTAGACGTATCTTTTTCTCCAACACTCTCCAACAGTAATGTAAAGAAACGAAATAGACAGATGTCCTAAGATGCAAGAGCCTTAGCATTTTTAGTATTTACTAAGCAACAAGTTACTGTTGATTAGAAACATGTACAAAGTGAGTTAAACAGATAAACTAATAACTACAGAGAGTTAAATCTCTGAAAAGCAAGTAATATGTAAGAAATTACAGTTAGTAGTTCATCACAGTTATGGGCTCTGATGCTCTGCCTTCTTGGACAGAGGCATAGAGTAGCAATATGTCCTCTGCAGCTCCTAACTTTCTGAAATTAGCCCTTGTACACCAAAATAGAAAAGAAAAAGGGATTAAATTGTGAAAGTAAATCAAAAAAAGAAAACTTACCGTTTCTCCACGATAACAGCGCCAAATTATGATCAGTCAAATCTACACACAGAAAAATACAGATTTTTAGGATAGTGTTAGGTCCTCAATTCTACGTGTAGTTTAGGGCTAACGGGTCGTCATCCACAGGGAGGATAGTGATGGAAACTTTATAGTAAGTTCTTTCTTTTAATTAACTAAAACAGATTTGCGAGTTCTTTAAAAGAAAATAAAATAGTTAAGAGGAAGATGGTAGAAGAAAAGATGGTGGTATTGTTGTTGTTTAGTTATAAAAGAAAAGGAACCAAAAAAAGATAAAGAAAAAGTGTTGATGCAAAAAAAAGAAATAAAAAAAATAAAAGAAAGAATTTATACCTTTACTGTTGAATCATAATGAAATTTACTTAGTATAAGTAAAGCAAAGTAGTAGAAAAGAATAAAGGAAAGTAAGACTTCGGTGAGATTGGGCACAATGAAGAAAAGTAAGAAATCTCCATTGATTGTCACCTTCAATATAAGCTTCTTGAAGAAAAAATTACAATAGTATCACTCTACAATAACTCTTCCTCTCTTTTGATCATGTAACTCTCTCTAGCTTAAAAATAAAATCAGAGGGATATGAAGCATAGAAGATAGGGCAGCTAGCTATTTCTGATTTTGAATTCTCCCTTTATCTCCAA